>VWZY01010446.1:92046-118933 GCA_013399075.1 Chloroceryle aenea
TAGAACCCGAAGCCCAGCCATACCTACAAGAATAAAGAACATCTGACCTGACCACTAAATGGAAACAAGAACAAAAAAAAAACCAACAACAAAGAAATCAAAACAAAATCACACAACACCAAAAACTGAGACAGAAGCCCCCTAGATGCCTACCCCTAGAGCAGGTCCTGAAGCACCAGGTCCGCCCATTTCTTAAACACCCCCAGGGATGGTGACTCAACCTCCTCCCTGGGCAGCCTGTTCCANTAAAACGTGCCCCACCAGCAAGACCTGAAAGGCTGATACTTCTTTCTGCCCTAACATCCCAGACACCACTGATCACTGTGGTACAGCCTATCTCCTTCTCATTTCATGTCTTCTCCTCTTCTGTGCCTTGTTATTACCTAATGAATCATATCACATTGTTTGATACTCTTCCAGCATACCCATGAACACCACAAGCAGGTTTACTCTAGACTCACACCAGTAGGACTGGTATCAGGATTTGGCACTTTTCTCACCAACACTTCCTTTCTTTGTCCTCCCAGCTGCATATCTCCAGAGCCTGACAAATGAGAGGCATTATTTTTAATGTCTCTTTCAAACAGCAGTGTTGTGGAAGGGCCAAATAGCAGCTGCTTTCAATACAGGAACCAACACACGGTGCCAGTGTTCCCCTTTTATGTACTACATGAAAAATCTCTTCATGTTATTTGTAATAATTATTGGTGCTACTCCAGCCTATGGACTTTTCATTTAAAAGTTCAATCAGTGCTGTATTTAGAGCAACTTTTTTTGTGCATATGTCTGATTTTTAATAGGCTAAGTAATGTACACAGTAGGGTTTAAAAAGTGATTTGGAAAAGAAGTTTTTGAATTAATTCAGTAAAATAACATATAAAAATAATATGTTGAAAACTATTCATAAGGCTGCCAAATCAAGAACTAAAATGTTCATTTAGAACAATATAGAACACAGGTTTTGTTGTTTGTTTTTTTTCCTGAAATTGGGGCTAAAATATACAATTTTCCTTTGGATGGCCAAAGGTGTGCATTAATACTAAGGCTGCCATGCCAGCCAAATTCCAATGCCCGCTCTGAGATAGAAAGACACAACATACTACAAATGTATCAGAAAATGACTTTTTAATATGGGAAACATCATACCTTAGTCCCAACTTTGTTCCAAGAAATGGGATTTGGGCTGATTTTGAAGAAAATATTCAAAAATATAATCACCCAGAGGGAAGAATTCTGTGTGAGAACATAGAAATCTGGCAGAGAAACAAGCAAAGAGTGGCCCACTGAAGTGTTGAACAACATTAATAATGGAATGTTTCAAATATCATATAAACAAAAGCAGTGATACAATTTGCTAAATGCTTTTCAAATTTAAGAAAAATAGAACTATCAACCCCCTCTGAGAGGTCACATTTGACCTCCAAGCACTGGAACGTTCTGTGGTGCCCAAGCTGTTGGAAGTGAAAGCAAACTCGGGGATGGATGGGAAACAGGGTTAGGAAGGATCCTAAGGTCTCACTGAGCAGAGAAATATCCAGCTAAACTAACAGACTTTATTTTCCTTCTGTTGAGGGAAAATAGACACAAATAACTGCTGGCTGAAGCCTCTAGTAATCACAGCTTGGGATATTCAACACAGTTCCCAACATCCGACATCCCTCACGAAAGATTGAGGAACACCTATTTTCTTACCTGGGATAAAACTGCTTCTAGGAGCTAGATCAGGAGAATTTGCATTCATCTTTTCTTTTGCAGATTATTAAAGCACTGTGTAGAGTGCATGTCTATTGTTGGTGACCTTATCACATGCTGGGCCCAGCACATAGGGTCTGCAAAATCTTGATGAGAAAATGTTGAACAAAACCTGGTGCCCTAATGATGGCAGAACTTATGCCAGGCAGAGCTACTGCAGGGAACAGATGAGGTGTGGGCCCTCCTCACATCCTCACTTTTATACTTATGAATGTTGAGAAGAAGAAGAAGATCTAGACTTATGCAGGGTCTGCGGGAAGAAAATGTTCTACAGGCATCTCTTCCCAGAGTTGCTTTTGTCACTAAGCAGTCTCTTATCAGGCAAACAAACCCAAAACTTATCAGGGCAACCTAAGAGGGCCACAGAAACACAGAATAATTGTGGTTGAAAAGGACCTTGTAGATCACTGAGTCCAGCCATACCTACAAGAATAAAGAACATCTGACCTGACCACTAAATGGAAACAAGAACAAAAAAAAAACCAACAACAAAGAAATCAAAACAAAATCACACAACACCAAAAACTGAGACAGAAGCCCCCTAGATGCCTACCCCTAGAGCAGGTCCTGAAGCACCAGGTCCGCCCATTTCTTAAACACCCCCAGGGATGGTGACTCAACCTCCTCCCTGGGCAGCCTGTTCCAGAGCCTCACCACTCTCTCTGTAAAGAATTTCTTCCCAATATCCAATCTAACCCTCCCCTGCTGCAACTTCAGACCATTTCCCCTGGTTCTCTCAGTAGTTACTAAGGAGAAGAGGCCAACACCCACCTCTCTACAACCTCCTTTCAGGCAGTTGTAGAGGGCAATGAGGTCCCCCCTCAGCCTCCTCTTCTCCAAACATAACACACCCAGCTCCCTCAGCCTCTTCTCATATGACTTGTTCTCTAAAGGATGTTAATTATGGTTGCTATAAATACAGCTATAAATACCCTGGAATGCCTGGTAGTTTTGATCTTTTCACCTTTGTTTTGGAGAACAAGAGTCTGGGGAAGTTAATACCCTGTTCCTACCTTGTGCTGTACTGGACAGCTGGAAGAGTGTCCAGGTGGAGCAGAGAGAGGTCTGAGAGGAGAGGTGGAGAGCGAAGGGTTGCAGAGCCAGAAATGCCCTTTGTCTACACAGGAGCAGAAAGATCAACTAGCTGTGAAACTGCTCTTTTAGGAAAACTTACTTTCTTTTTCACAAAGGTGGTGTTTTCTCTCAGAGATCAGGACATGAGAAATTCCCACTTTGCTATCTGCTGTTTGCTGCTAAGCATTCAACCAAGAGTTTATCTTTTTGGTGAAATTTGACCTTAAGGAAGAATTCATAGGTATTTTGGTTGTTGTTTTGTTTTGGTTTGTTTTTCCTGCAGGCTGAAATTATTATTCTGCTACAGAAAGGGAAGGTTTTGATTCCCTTCCCATAAAAATTCCATCCGCTTTAATAAGAAAGGAGAAACCCTTATTATTCCTATTTCTGGTCTCCATCCAGACCTTCACAATCATGTGTTTATCCTGGAAAATAGAGTAATATATATATTATCCCCATAGTGCAGATGGAGGATTAAGGTAAAAGTGGACTAAATATCACATGTGGAGTAAATCCCAGCCCAGTGTCCCCAGGGTCAACATTGTGGTTCATGAACCTAAGCGAGAATCTGTGCTCAAGCTGCTGCAGAGCAGTGAGGGAGGGATGCTCTGAGAGTCAAACACCCAGACTGTGAGTGTCTGTAGACCCAGAATTACTGCTCTTGGCACCACACTGTTGGTGATGTCCAAACAGGCTCAGCTTAGGAGTCCCTGACCTAGACAGAGGATCCAGGTGACATGTGGCTCCAAAATACCTTTCATAGCAGGTGTAACGTCGTCCTGACTGTCTGTGGGTTAAGTACAGACTATGGGATGTGCCTGCTCAGCCCTGGAAGATCAAGGAGGGAAAATCATGCAGGGAATGAGCTCATTCCTCTCTGCTTCATGACAGACTCTGGCTCCATTCTCTCTTTCCAGGCAAGCAGGTCTGGGCTGTGCAGTGCTTACCTGTCCCCCTGCTCCTCCCAGCAAGCGAGCAGCAGGGTAGGGTTGGCAACAGCAGCTCCTGACAGAGGAATGTTTGAGGAGGGCTGCTACGTTAGTGGTGGGGAAATGTGGAGAAGGAGGTGGCTGCCAAGGCAAGGGAAGGGGGATGTGGAGACAGATGGCTGTGTGCACAGGCAGCATTGGCTGTGTGGGGAAAAACGTGTGGGAGGTTGCACAACTGTCTCTTAAACAGTCCATGCTGGATGAATCCTATGATCGTAATATTTCCATTACTTCCATGATGATAATAATCTCCTTCCCTGTATGATTATGCCAGCACAGGGTGGCCACACAACCACTGACCTCCTGATGTGCTGTATCTCTTCTTTCCACCCTTTGGTTTTGATTTAGGATTTTTCTGGATGCAGCACTCCTTTCTGATTATTCTGGAAGCACTTTGGGGATTTGTAACAATAATAATGGTAGGTTTGGCTGGGAAAATTCTGTTTAACAAAAAATGTTGAGGTTTTGAAACATTTTCATTCTCTGTTGGAATAAAATCAAAGTCTTCCAAAAACTGTTTTGGAAACTGAGCAAAGCAATCCATCAGGGACCCACTGGGAGGTAGAAGGTTCTTGTTTGGAGTTGAGCACAACAGAATTATGGGTCTGGGTCTCTTCTCCACCAAAAGTGGGCCCTAGGCAGGGAATATTTGGAGGTGCTACTCCTTTGCTCTAGTTCAGGCTAGAAATTCCCTTCTGGTCCTCATTACTGAAAATCAGTATGTTTCCATTAAAAAAAAAAAAAAATTCATTGCAATATATTTGTATTTTCCTTTGAAAACTTCAGGTCACTCTGAAATAGAGGCCATGCCAAAGAAATTGAACATGCAGGTTCACAGCATTCATTACACTTTTTTTTTCTAAGTGCATATTAGTCTACATCACTGTATTTTTTTACTATTAAAATGTGCCATTTACAAAATAACAACATAAATCAAAATCACAGCAACTGAACTTCTGTGGGAAATGGCCTGGCTTGCTTCTCAGCCACTGCTTGCCAGCTTCACTTCAGAAAATCATCTGACCCTGAAGCTGCCTTCAGAAATGCACTGAATGGATTCTAAGGCATGTACAAGATTAGTATAATCATTTCAGGAGCAACAACAACAAGGCTCTCCACCTCAGGGACCAGTTGTTCTGGAGTGATGAGCCAACAGCAATCTTGTAAAATTCAAGTAGGATCAATGCAAACTCCTGGACCTCTGAAGGGATAACCCTTCAAGAGTGTGATCTGGGGGCCACTGGGCTACAGAGCAGCCCTGCAGGAATTGCTGGCAACCTGGAGCACCATGAGCCATGCAGAAGTCACTAGTGGCCAGGTAGCAGGAGAACCATCCATCCGTCTAGGGATGAGATTATCTTCCTCTGCTCTGCACTCATGAGACCTGAGGATATAGTGCCCGATTTTCACCTCCCTCAATACAAAACATGGACAAAGTGCTGTGAGTTCAACAAGACTCACCAAGCTGGTCTGAGCTGGAGCAGTTGCCCTGTGAGGAGGGGATGAGGGATGGCTAAGAATGGGGCAGAGACAGCTCCAGTGTCTGACGTGGTAGTTGCATGGAGGCAGATGAGGAGAGGAACCCAGGATCCTCACAGAAGTGAAACAAAAGCTCCTATTTTTCTGTTATGTACCCCGTTCTACAAGAAATATTTTTTGCCATTTCATAGAAACAGAAATGTCTGGGTTGGAAGTCACCTCCAGAGGTCATCCAGTCCAACTCCACTGCTGAGAGCAGGGACAGNTTCTGATAAAACTGCACACTAATGGTTGTGTCACTTGTCAGAGCTTCCTTTTGACAGTCCTAGAAAGAAACAGCCCCTTTATGTGGATGGAAAGACAGGACATGCCACCTCCCTAGGTAAAGGGAAGAGCACTGCTGGGGGAGAAGCTGGAGACACAGTTCCTAACCTGGACCCCTGGCTTTTGAAGCTGCCCCAACAGTGGAGAACATATTGCATTTTTCTAAAAGATGGGGAAAGGTTTGCTGCCACATACACTCCACTGGAGGCCTGTGAGAAATACAAGCTGCCAGTAATTTGTTTAAAACCAGTGACATTTCACATGCCCACATCCCTCCACCCACAATTACTTCCGTCTATCTCCTAGTAGCGCGGTCTAGCCCAAGAGATAGAATAAATCTATAAGGTCATCTCATCCATCTACCTTCTAATTCAGAACTGTTTCCCATAATGGGTAATTTCAAATGCTTGGGTCAGTCAAGTCTGAAAAGAGTCCTGTTTTCAAGGTTCTTTAAATACTGGTCCCTAATGGATGTCAGTGTTTATTAAATGTGACATGGAGAAAACTACTTTAAGGGATATCACTATTAAGAGAGACATATAGTACTATCTTGTATCTTGAATGGGTAAGAAGAAATAAAGCGTACATACTCGTCTCAGGGTGAGGAAGGATTGTCTTCCATTGGCTTTGTTTTGGTTTGGTTTTACTTGCTGTATACATAGCAGATATATACAATGTAATCCAAATCTTTGTGAAATAAAATCAATTTTGGCTCAACTTCTCAATCTTTGATCAGATCAATCTCTTTGCAAATGAATCAGCTGTAAATGAATTTACAGCATGAGCCTTTTCTCCCCATTCGGTGGAAAGTGGTCTTATTCCAGCATCAGTTATGACAATCTAATCCAGGCCTGATACATACATGCAGGTGGGAGACCACTTTGCCCATTAGGGGGCATTAATGACATTGATTCCTCATTTCACAGAAGGGCTTTGTCATAATATCACCTCTAATCCTATTTTCCATGTCTAACAGGAAATACATTAATACTCACTTAAAGAAACGTTGCAGCTTCTTCTTGATGTTAGCTGAGGCTTATCTTTGGCCAAATGCAGCTGGGGATGAGAACACGCTCAGCATTTGGAAGAGAGGAACCGGGGAGTCACAGCGGAAAATGTTCACATGTGAAGGGAAACCAGGTTGCAAGACCCTGATGCAAATTTCAACCCTCCAAAATCGTGGGTCTTGCCGAAGTGGGGTTTTGTTTCAGCCCCAGAAAATGACAGGAATCTTTTGTGCAAATTGGGTGCAGATGTGGGGCTGGGTATCACACATAACCCACATTCTTAGCTGTTTGCATGTCGGATTTCATTTGAGGACCATATCCAATTTTCAAATTGCACTCTCTTCTTCAGTTGCAGAAGCAGGAGCAACTGTGGCCAAATCCCACTTGCTCCCTGGCTGGTGGAGGAGGACCCTGTTTCAGAAAGAAGGTCTTTGCTTGCCTTACCATGTCCCTGCAGGAGGGAAGGAGGGAGGGAGAGAGGAGTGAGCATGGGAGCAGGAGCTGGAGCAGACCACACCCATCCCTTGGTGATCGGTGTCCTTCCCCTCTACCAGAAGGCCAGCACCACAGGGGATTCCCACTCACATAGATGGGTCTGGGCAGAGGTCCAGCAGTGCTGTGGCCACTTTTCCTTGCCAGCTGTGCCCCAACCTAAACTCTGCACCATGACACATCCCTTATGTCCTCTCCCGTGGACTACGTGGCTGCCTGAGCTGCAGAGTAAAGCTAGAAAATGAGTCAAACCCAAGTGTGTAGAATATTGGGGACGGTACTGCTGTCTACCAGCAAAGCATTCCATTTATCCCATGGAGGGATGGGCATTCCAATTTGTCTTATAGAGTACATTCTAGCTGTCTGCAATGGATACAGAGGAGCCCTGAGGGAATTCATAAAGCTCATGCCAAGAAGTTTTAACTTAGACGTGCATAAGGGATAAATTAATTTTTAATACATTTTTAAAGAAGCACATTTTGGCTCAAAACCATCGTGCTTGGTATGTTTACAAAGGCACACGCAGCATGCTCCAGTTAAGAGTCTGTCAGTGTTTCCACTGTAAACCCTTTTTTTTCAGAGGTTTATATTATAATTTGAAGATAAAATGCAATCCAGGAGAGAAAAAACTGGCACCAGTCTTCACCTGGGAGTGATGTTTTCTTTAATTATTTTTTTAATTTAGCTTTTCTCTTATCAGCATTTGATTAATGTTAATTAATAGGAATGCTTTCATCTTTAATCATTGTTCATCATAAAATGATATCCTTACAAGGTACTTGGGGTACAAATGAACTTCTGGATTTATTTTCACACTCGTGCAGCTTAAAACCATTTCCAAAGCTCTAGTTTCAATTATGTAAGGCGTGAATTAACTTTCTGCTATTCCCTACTATAGCATCTAGGACAAAATATTATTCCAAGCGGGAATTGTAATAACCAAGTCCCACTGATGCTCTCTAACTACCCCCCCCCCCCANGTTTGGAACCCTGGCCCTGCTGCTCTGCTGCTGCAGTCACACTGACAGATGATGTCCAGTGAAAGCTCACTGGGTGAAGTCAGCATCACAGCGACCATTGCAGACACCAGCACTCCCCTTGTAGATGTTTTTCCCTCTTTTAAACATGCATGCTCACAAGATCTCCACAGGAAGTGAAGGGCTCAAAATTACATTAATCTATTTAACAAAAAAAAATAGTATTAGTTTTAAATTAAAGTCTTTATAATTCAATATCTGCTCATGAAAGAAGGAAAAGTGAGTTTTAGCCTAATGATGTAGTTCCACTCTTACCAGATTCTTTGTGCCTTTATAAAATTCTGTCAGCACTGGGCAACATTTACTGTGTTGCCTGCAGTACCTCAGCACAACTGAGCAAGACTAAGGACAGTTTTCCAACTACCCTTTGAAGAATTATATCAGATTTTTTAACCCCCTGTGAAAACAGTTTGATGATTTAATTTTTATGATGCTCAACAACAGCTTTTATAATTCCACAAACACTGTGTAGCTCTCATGCCTTAACCAGTCATAAATTCAGCCAGACTTTTCCATACTGGAGCAAGACATGACAGAAAGCAATGGGGTTCAAGGCTTTGTGAACTTCCTTTCCTGTCAGTCAGGGTTCAGAAATCTTGTTGAGTTTGTAAACTTTTTCCTCCCCTTTAATCCCCTTTTCACACAGATTTAAACAAACAAATATGCTTGGAGTTTTTTTGGTGTGTTTTGCACTGTGATTGGGGGAAGATGCTTGAAATTCCAGACTGGCACATGTGGAGACCATATACAACAGGATGTATCTGTGGCTTGCTAGTCCTTCACCTTCCTCATTGGGCTGAATACCGTGTTACGAGTTTCAAGACAGCATCCCTAGAAGATGACTGTGCCATGACATAGAGCTTTCCAGCTGTCTACCTAGCTGTCTTTTGGGCTTCCTATTGTCATTTCCACATGCCTTACAACTATGAATGGCGGTATCACTCACTACGTTACTGAGAGGGACCTTAGTGGTCACAGAGCTGAATCAGAGAGAGATTAAAAGTCTGTGTGAAAGTCACACAGGAAATTTGTGACAGAGCCAAGAATTTCCTGAAATCTAACCTACTGTTTTGAATTATTGTTTTTCTAGTTCTTCTTTGGTAGTATTCAAAGTTGAGGTGCACCCTGTGTTGAGTATTCACCTCTGTATATACACTCATCAAGAGAAGATCCGCAGACCTTTCTCTAAAAAGCATCTCTGAGTAGGTAAAGGAGACAAAGGGCAGGAGAAAGGACTCATTAGCTGCACCCCACACGTGTCAGAAACTAAACCACAGAGCCAGCAATGCAGTTTGCTCCAGGCCACACAGGAAGTTTGCAGCAGAGACAAGGAATTTAATCTACATCCCCCAAATCCCAGTCCAGCACTTTCAACATCTTCCCTAACCAGTTCATATTTCATATGATATGCAGTCTACACTCTATGGCCTTGGAAATATTTTTTTTTTCACTCTTTCTTCCTCTCCGAAATAATGTAATCCAGGAATGTTTGCACTGAACTTTTGAACCTTTGATGTTTAAGTAGGTTCAAAATTAAGCAAACTGCGTTTCCATGTTGTTAATTGGAATCGCTTTGCTTGTATCTTTTAGCAGCCTCCACATGGTTAACTTCAAACTCCCTTGACAGAAAAAAAAACATAAAATCAGGTCTGATGAAATGAGTTAAACATTTTAACTGTACAACACAGTGACTTGTGGTAGATCTCTTTAAAACTGAATCAGGAAAGCGACAGCCGTCTGTGTGTATACTTCTTATTCCCTGGGCTGAAGGTCATTATTTTGAACTAATAGCTGACCCCTTTGGCCTCTGGAAGGCCATTATGCTTAATAGCCTGAGCTAATTTGCTGTGCTACAGGGTTGGCTGATCTTTATTTTAATCTCCTGCACCTTCTCCTGCTGTTGTGGGAAAAGCAACTGCTCTGATATAATCCAGTTGGCACCAAATTGCCTAGAGGAGGGAACTGGCAAGCTGCTCAGAGAAAGGACTATACAGTAATTTACTGAGGCTTGACTCTCCTGGCAAAAAAAAATAAAGGCCAGGAAAGGTAAGGCATATACCTACACGCACACACACATACATGTTCACTCAGTGTGGAGAAGGAGGGAGAGCAGGAGACTAAAGCTAGGTAGAGGGAAAGAAAATACAAGAGAGAGAATAAGGGCAAGTGTGCAAAAGAGACACTTTCACAAGCAAATCTACATTGCTAGCCCTTTTTTCCTTTCTTGAAGGTGCTTCGAAAGAAAAACGCCCAAATGATTTGCTGCCAGGGAACAGAAATAGCTTCGCTATTACTCTTTCTCATAAAATCAAGTACCTATCTGAAAAGCAAAATCTCTTTGCCAGCCACACGTACCCATGTCTCTTCCAGCATTACTGAAGAGGCTGTCGTGACTTGTTTAAACATCAGCTAAAACAGAAAGCAAACACAAAGAGCATCAGCTGCTGGAGACATATTCTCAGAGGTGAGGCAAGGTCTCATGAGGTGCTGCTCTCACAACCTTTGTCCAGACGGAGGGATGACTGAGGAAAATCTGATCTGGGGAGGATCAGCATTGTTTAGGTGGTGTATGTGGCTCCACCAACAACAGGGCTGGGGCTGCAGAGGTGCCCAGAAAAGAGGGAGACAGGCTTTTAGCCCCTCTCTACCCTCAGCACTTTTCCCCTGCTCCGAATAGCAGCACGTTGCAGAGCCTTTGCTTTCTGTCTCAGTTGATATTGTTCTGTATTTGCTGCTTCCTTGTCTCCTGTACATGTCCTGTGCCCTGAGCAAGGCAGGGACACAATGAAAAAATGTCAAGTCAGCAATAAACTGATGATTTTACAGCATGCAGGGGTTTGCATGTTGAGTAGGAAAGCGTGTGTGTGTACATAGGTGTGTTTTTGTACTGGCAGTCATGCACGCATGAAATACTCCAGAAATATGCACAGCACGACCAACTATTGCAAATTACAATTCCTCATTCCTTCCTTTTCCCACTGATTTTCCATGGTCTGCTGCTCTTGCTGATATCTTGTCTAACATGTTGTTGCTGGCTGTTTGGGGAGGCTTGGACACTCTGCTTCATATCTGTGCTATGCAGAAAATTGCAGAAGTAATAGAGCCTTGGAACTGTGTCAGTGGTTTTCCCCTTCTACAACTATTGCAGCTGGCAGCAAGCAGTGACTCTCTCCGGGGCTCCGATCCTTTCTGCATTGGAGCTTTCTGGATGTGAGTAGTGAAAGTCCTGGACATCCCTAACCCTGTCACCAAGGCTGATTCCCACCAGGCAATCCAGACTCAGTGGAAATGCAGTGTTTCTCTCCATGGCTCAGCTCTGAGACTGGGGCTGTCCCTGTTAATGATGTTTGGGTTGTTCTGACTGAATCTTCTATAGCAGCAGCCCTGATGATCCTGAGTGGGATGGAGAGCTATCAGCTGATGTGTTCAGGTCTATAAATTCTTAAATATAATAGAATTATTCTCTTGTACATAGTTTTAAGAAAGAAAAAGGCCATGCAGATGAATTTCTACTACATTTCTGGCCCTCAGTCTCTGAGGCTTCTTGAACTGGCCATGATGGATGCTCAAAATCAACCTGTGCAGGAGAAAGACTGTTGGTCCAGTGGACCCGGGGCACTGTGTGCCTCTGCCACATATGGAGGGGGGTATTCCCATAGGGCACCCTGAGCTGGTGGCCCAGGCTCAGCTGTGTGGACCCCAGTCCCCAGGCAGCTTCCCTGTGCATGGGAAATCCATCGCTGCTCTTATAAAGCAGCTTCCCCCTGGCTTTGGGCTATCAGAAGAGCCCAGGCTGCAGGATCTCCATTGTTTGGCAGAGTGTTTGGACCCCAGGGGTATTAAACACACCTCTAATCTTTCCATCGACATCGGCCTGAAAATTTGTGATATTGCCTTCAACATTCTTGATCATCAGCTGGAAAACTAATTTTAAAAGCAATTTCTTGCAGGAAATTGATCAAAAGAAAGCAATTAAAAATCAAGAGCAAATAATTATCTGCCCCAAACAGCACACATCTCGCATGGTTTTGCCTTGTGTCCAGAGGAGTTATCACGGTTTTCTGCCTTTTATTTTTGAATGCCTTTGTAAGACCTCGAGGTTTCTCATGCTTTGGAGTTCTAATGTTCCTTCCTTGCTTGTGGTCCCTAGCAAAATAAAAGGCCTCCTGCAGGTGGTGCTACAATGCTGCAAGTATTTTTAATTAGACTAGACACAAGAAATGCCTCCATTATCATTTTCCCTCACACTACCACAAATGAAGGCCAGTATGTAAGAGTAGCTCATTCCAGGCAGCAAAGTTCAAACTAGCTTCAAATGAAGCTGTACAGATAAACCATCTTGGAGACCTGATTTAACTCACTCACACAACTCCACTTTTCCAACATAGCTTGCAATTAGTTGTATATTAACAAAACTATTTCTTCTCCTGCAAATTCTGAGGAAAACTGTGGCCTTGTTCTCCATTGCCTGATGAATTGTGCAGTCAAATATGATGCTGCAAATGAAGACAAAGCAGCTGTAAGATCTCATATATCAGATAGGTGAGCATCTTACACCCCACAGCAGCAGTACTAATACCCAAGCAACAGACAAAAGGGACAAAATTATTAAAATTTAAAAATAAATAATTCTGTCTGCTAATAAAAAGGTCATAGTTTATGATTTTCTGATCTTCCACAGACTGGACAAAGTAGCTTGGCTTAGCCAGCCTAAAGCCCAATGGGTCACCTCTTCATGGGCACAGCCAGGATCCATTTCTCTTTGTCTTTAAATGGCATCAGATGGCCCAATCAAATGCAGGTATTATGTAGGAAACAGAGTTAACCTGTGGAGCAAAATACTACCATTTAAAGCCCTCATCATTTAAATAGTCTTTACAAGAAGATTGTTATTCTACAGATTTTCTTGTCTTTAAAAGTGTCTGGTTTTTCCTTCCTTCCTTCTTATCTACTGATCTTTTTTTCCTCTCTTATCTTATTTTTTCCTATTTATTGATTTACTTGATATTATGAAAGAAATAAGGAAATAAAAGGAAGCCATAAAGACCTAAAACCTTTAAAAAAAAAAGGCAAAATAATGACCTTTTTTGACTAAGCATGAGACAATTTGTTTTCAAGTATCTTTTACTACTGTTTCTCCTTTCAGTTTTTATTTTTTTCCCAAAAATGCTAGTAAGACATTGTTGGTTTTGGTTTTTTTTTTCCATTAAAATAAGCTTGTCTGTGTGCTAGTCACAAACTATTGCCATCCAGGTCGCCTTGGAGTTAAGATAACCTGGCATGGCATCCTGTTGAACTTCCTCTACTTGCTCAGGGAAAGAAAACAATTAAGCCCCCAACACAAATGCATTTAAGGATGTCATATCAGAAAATAAATGAAGTCTGAATGATGATATAGCACCAACGCTTCCATAAGAAACAGCTTCAATTAAATTAAAAATGCAATAACAATAATTAACATGTATGAGAAATTGCTCTCAGCTAAGCTTGAATCTCATGCTTTGAATTTTTTCCCTTCCTTATGTACAGCAGCTGAAACTTCCCATGAAATTTACAGGGGGAGGCATAGATTTGAAGACAATAATATCCTGCTCTTAGGTGCTATTTCAAGGAAAGTCAGTGTGGGTACAATATTAATTTACTCTTCATTCTCTCATTCTCATAGAAGTACAATGTGTCTGGACTAGCAGGACTCTGCTGTTCCAAGACAAATTGTTTTTTAGAATTAGAGAAGAGGTTGCCACTTCTAAATGGAAAGCCATTAGTTCCCATCAGTTGAGCTGCATCCATTTCCTTGCAACCTGATGTTGTCATCAAATAGATATTCCTTATTTAATGGAATAACACAACTGATACAACAGATCTTGAATATTTTTTTTTCACGAGGTGAATCCCTGCATGTAGGTGTGGTTCCAAAACACGGATTCCCTACCACAAACCAGACATCTCTTGCTGAAATAAAGACATTTTCTGACTTTATTTTTTTAAAGATCTAGTCTTCAGCTGAAAATAAGTGAGAATAGAAAGGTTCAGTGTCTGTATATGCACACCTTCCCCCCTCTTGGGAAGAAAGCTTTCCCTTAGAGTGTTAACAGTTCACATTTTTTGAGACACTAACCTTGGGGACTATTCATATAGATGTTATTTATGGCCTTCTTCAAACACATCATCGTGTCCTTGAGGGAACAGGAATGACATGGGGCTCAAACTTAGCACTCCAGGGGTTTCTGCAGATAGAAGCAGATCTCCCTGGAGGATGCTTCCTCTATGACCAATATACTTTATTACTCTGACTTTCTTTGGATAAGTCCCAGAGCTCTGTGCGGGTCAGATCAGAGAGGCAAGATTAGAGGGGGACACCTGGTTTGCAGAGCCCAAGGGGTTTATGTGGTACGTTATGCTCAGCTGCTCCGTGCTGATGCAGAGATTGAAGTGATTTATGGACAGAGGCAGCAGCAGAGATTTAGGCACACAGGGGACTGCACTGACAGGGACATAGAGACATGGGGCCCATTGATAGAGGGCATTTGGAGGAAGCCAGTGTTGGATTCAGACACCATATGTAGCATTGAGGCCACTATTGGAGGAAATTGGCTTTTTATGGATTTATTTTTCCACAGTATATAAAATTCCTCTCCTTAGCTATTTTTATCACTGCCGTGTACATGTCATCACAGAGCAGATGTGAAGGCCAAACAGATACTTGTTGTAAAACACTCATACAATTATTATTGTTAACCACTGCTTTGGAGGAACATAATGCTCCTCTGAAATAAAATCAACACTTTGAGATTTCTTAATATATGAGAATTATGAGGTAAACTTCCAGCGGCTGAAAAATCACCTGCTGTATCTTTACTTGTGAAGAGAAATAGTTGTGCTGTTTCCTTGGTGAAGCTGCTTTAAGATACTTCCAGAGATGATAATTTAATGGCTGTACCCATTTTAAATAGGAAATGTGATATTGACACAACAGACATCTACCTAAAAGCCTCAGAAAAAACCCACAAAGTCTAGTGTGACAGAAAGAGCAAGGTATTTCTTACATGAGAACCAGGGGATTTTTATATTTATTGAAGAATTCCCCCTGGCTGGGTAGCCTGTTGAAATGAACCTGAACCAGCTGAGAGATCAATTTCTCTATTAGTACTCTGTTCAACTGCATAAAGAAATAATTCATAATGATAATTCATAATTCTGTCATAATTCTGCTTTCTATTCTGTGGAAAAGAAAGAAGGATTTTCTGGGTTTGTTTGTTGGTTTGGGTTTGGTTTTTTTTTGTTTCCAAACATTCAACTGCTTTGTTTAACATCACAGAAAGATTAACATAGGCAAGAAGTTTACAGATAGAACTGACTGGGTTTTGGTCATGCCCAGACTGTTTTGTCTGTGGGAAATGACTCAAATGGTAATAAACAAGTGGAAATCTCAGTTGTGCTCCTCCCTTACTGCTCTACTAGACCTAGAAAGCTCTTTCCTCTACTCCTTTTGAAAAGTCATACTCCACATAGCTTTCACAGTAACCTTGAAGAGATTTCCACAGTGTAGCCTGAGAGTAACTTCAGTATAGGTGAGCTGTTGAGATGAAGCCTGCCATAGAGCAGTTCCTTATTAACTCAAACAGCACAAATACTGTTTGTTCCAGTTAGAAGTTTATATATACATTTTCTCAAAGAAAAAGGTAAGCAACATAAAAACCTAATTATTTTCCTACAGGGCAGAGAAGTTTTTCCTCCTATTTCCATACAGATTATATGGCCCCTCTCCTGGGTGTTTTTGTAAGGAATGGCTTTAGTTTGTAAATTGCAGGATATAGTGCTTCAAAGGCATGGCAGTAAGAGTAGAGATTTTACTGTCTATTCTCTATTAAACACACCTACATTTAGGGAAACCTGGTGAGCATGTAACTCAAGGGCTGACTGCATTGTGACTTCAAGACCTGCTGGGCAGAGGGAGGCTTTCCTGTCCCAGGCAGATTTTCAAGAGTTCAGAGTTTACCTTACGAATCACAGTGACTATCTCCTCTCACTATTTGATTTTTTTTTTCTTTTTATTCCAATCATCTTGGGTAAAACAATGCTGACTGGGTTATTTCAGGAGTTGCAAAATGCTTCATTTATTAAAATATGTCTCTCACAAAAAACTGTTTATGTTCTACTTTGCATGTAATTGTGTCTCTAAATGAAAACTTTCAGAACAGAAATGCTCTGAGCACCCAAGATTTTTACCAATTTGGAAAAGAAGAAAAAAAAGAACAAGAAGGTTTTTAAAATCTGTAGAGCTAAGTTGTATGAAGACATGTAGATTGAGTCTTGGTCAAACAGCATTTTCTAGTGAGAAGATTGACTGTTTGCATTTCCAGCAAGGTGAGTGCTTGTGGAGCAGAAAGAACTGTAGCATTTTGAAGACTGTTTTTATGAACATTCCAGTTCACATGTGAAGAATAATCAGCAAAAGACCAAATCCAAAATCAGGCAGCGTAATACCAGGGTCTGCCTTACCTAATGGCCACCCTTTTCATTTCTGTTGCAGTGAAGGTATTGAAGTTTGCATTAAAACTGCATTTCTTTATTTTTTTTCCTTCTAAGCTGTAAAAACCAAAGCATCATTAGAATACTTTTTTTTAAATAGTCACATGATATGATAAGAATAGATAAAAATTCTTATAACTCTCTACTGTTTACTTTTAAGGTTTTTCTGCACTAGTAGAAAAGAAATCAATAGTAGCTAAAGAAATCAGTTTTGACATTTGAAATCTGACACACGAGGTCGGCATATATTTCATGATTTTTTTTGCTATTTCTCTGCAGTAATATTTAGGTACTGTTGATGGCTTTGCCATATTCTGAGCCTTGGATGTGTGGAAATTGTTCCAAATAACATGTCACAGAGATATGAAGGTAGAAAAGGCTTTTTAAAGGAAACTTCAGTGTTTTTCTTCACTGTGAAATTTCATGTAGGAGTGTTGCTTTTTTAAGTTCTTTAACATGTGATGGGAACTGGTAGAGCAGCAGATACAAACTCGAATATATTCTTGGAGCTGACAAAAATCTTTATTTAGACACGTATTTTTCCGCAAATAAATATTTTGCTCATGATTAATATCTCCTTCCCACATAATATTTTGACCCTTAGTAAAAAACCCAAACCAAACAAACCACTGAAAACAGAAAATTTAAATCTAGAAATGTGTTTTAAATCCAGAAACATGAACATTGTTATAGTGTTTCCTGCTCTGTTTCATTTCTCTGTCTGGCTGCTGAAGACATCATGTATGCTGGTTTGTCCTCGTGACTAGAGTGTTTTGCTTTCTTTCAGCAGGATGGGAGATGAGAATATGTTGGTCGATCTTCCTGGGAGCACAGAGTGAGTAGAGAGCACCTGTGGTATGACTGCTGCAAGGCATTTGCTGCTTGCTTCCACATCTGCTTGTGGCAGGAAAGGTTCCAGCCCGTGGTATATGTACACCAGGGAAAGACAATATGCAGTTCTGATATTAGTCTGCATATTGTCTTTATTTGACATATATATATATTTGACATATATCACCTTTGCCTAGTCTACCTGTAAGGAAATCTGCTTATTTCTGTAACAATTTTCTGTAAATGCTGAGCTCTTCAGGGCAAAAATGTGAGTTCTGCACTGGTGGAAAAAGGAAAATAGTGTTGCTGTGCAAAATGGATTGTGTGAAGGAAAGAAGCAAACCCAAGGGTCCAATAAAAGAACAGTAAGATGCATATGCAAATGTACTTGTAAATGTCCCTGCACAAGCACATATATGTATTCATATCTTCATTCTGAATATAGATTAATAATCTTAGTTATCATTGGACCACAAAAATGTAGACTCTATCTGAAGGATTATTCTGTTTGGGCTGTTTAATATATAGAGATAATTAGGGAGCTCCCTAGTAGTTTCATCCTAAAGTAGCAGTCTAAGATCAATCTGAATTCCTCACTCCTCTCTCTCCCCTCAGCCACTCTGTAATTTCTGACTTTGTCTTCCTCAACCTGTAGGATTCTGTAGGATTCTGTCATTGTCTCTCCAATTAGTTTAGGAAAAGCAAATCCCAGAGCTGCAATGTGCCCTACCAATGGAGTTCAGAAGGAATAGCCCAGGGACACAGCTCCTTTCCAGAACATAGACAGGACAAAGCCCTATTAGCCTTGTGGAATACACTTTAATAAGCACAGACTTTTTAGCATAAAGTTTTCTCCTGCTCTTCCTAAAAATCAAACTGAGTGAACTGTCTAATGGGGAAAGTGCAAAATCCAAATGTGTTTTTTATTATGTTTAAATGCTTTGCTCTTGTCAAAGGTGTTTTCTTATAGTGTTCAACTGAGAGTCATTTTCCAACTAAGAAAGTAATTTAGAAATATCCAGAATGTAAGTGCAATTTATTTTCTGAGTGTATAGGGGTGACATGACAGTCTCCAGTAGTCCAGCAGGCAACATTACTTCTGTTGTTGTGTATGTAACTGCTGCTGATGCCAAGTATTGCCCACTGAACACCAGGGGAAAAAGCAACCTATAGAGTCAAGGAGCCTGTCAAAAGTGGAAGGCCTGCATTTACAGAAGTGAGTTTTAATTTCCAGATGCAGTTACAGTGAGTGTCTCGTGTATTCTAGCACTATTGGTAGAACCTCTAACAGAAGTATGCCTTCAGTATGTAATTACTAGCACCTAAGTCAACTGGAGTTCTTCCAGTGATGTCCTGAAGTTAGCAGAGAGCACGGACCATCCCTAGGAAATAATCTGGATGTAGCCACCCTGCCTTGGAAGGCAGCAGACTTTAAAAGTCTGAATGTGGGCCAGTCTCCTCACAATGAAACCTGGAGAATGGGCCCTGATACAATGCCCTTTAATGGGGTAGGTGTTGCTCTAGACTTTTTATTGCCTGTGATTATACCAACCAGCAAAGAATGATAAAGTGAAACAGAGTACTGGACCTAAATTAATATACCTTTGGGGCTAAAAGAATAAAAATTTGGTGATGAAAAAGGAGACAGGGATTGTTACCTTGAAGTGATAGTTGCCATTCCTCTCCTGCTGTGACTAGAAACAGAAGAAGACTTGCACATCACAATACTTAACTATGATTTTGATGAGTTCTGGTTTAACCATGCATGAGCCTTTTGGCGAGGTTCATTTTGAAAGGAATGAGGAAGCCAAACCTAAGCCTTATTGGGGGGTATTTCTGCCCTTGCTGTGATGTGGTCTCATCATGTCACTTAGGAATGAAGCACTTGCTGTTACATTAAACACAAGAATAACATAGGAAATTGATTTATGTTGGCACAGTTTTCCTATTTTAAATTATTTACCTGAAATCCAAACCAGAACTACAGTCGAAGTATAGTTCAGAGCTCGGATTTCTTGGGTTCATGTTAGAGAACTAGACATTTATTCCAGATGGTCCATCTGCCTTCAATTACTGTTTTCTGGTAAATAAAATGAAGAGGGTACTATACATTCACTGCCACATTGAAAAAAAAAAATTAAAAAGGCTAAGAATTTTATAAAATAAATTAATGAAAGTAGCCAGAGAGCGAGAACAAATATTAGAAGAAAAGTATCTCTGCTTTCTGAACAGATCTTTAATATCCCTTTTTATCTATGGATGCTGGTGATAGTATTTAAAGCCAGGAAAAAAAATGCACAGAGGCAAACCTAATGTCACTTGGTAAGAAATACCTTCCACTGAACAGCCAGTGCTATCGTTTGGAAATAGGGACTGAAGTGAAAAAGTGTTTTTCAGGTTTTAAAAAGAGCTCTGTCTGAAGAAATAGAAAACTTACCCAAAATTAGAGGCAACTGGAGGTCAGAGGGCACCTTACCTATGTGGGTGTCGAGATGGGGAATCTATTAGGATAGGTCGATAGCACATTGAATTGTCTGCCAAACTGCAGCTCAAGTGTTAGTGGAAACTTTTTTAAGATAGGAGGGATTTGGTTAACTTTCTGATTATCATTAGGTTTTTTTCTTCATACTTTTGCACTTTGGGACCTAGCCAGAACCTGAAAAGGAAATACCTCTGTACCCTGAGAGAAACTATTTGTGAAGAATTTCTGGCTTGACCTTAAACAGGAATTGTCTGAAATTACAGGAAAGACTTTTTACAAGATTTCCCTCCTAGCTTTGCAAATGTAAGCCATTCAGAGGTTTTGGGTGCTTATCAGGAGCTCTGGGAAGCATTTAAGCTTTGTTCAGTTTATAGCTAAGAGGGAGATGTCCTTGCAAGCAGTAAAGAATAGTGCCATTTTCTTTGAAAGTTATTAGTTTCCTGACTCTGGGCTGGGTTGGGACAGCACAGAGACAACAGTAAAAACAACATATGGACAGAATATTTTAATTTTCAACCTCAAGGTGTTTAGCATGACCCTTCAGTGCTACTGTAGCCATGGAAAAGGACTAAAGAAGGTACATCTGTATATGTTTTGTTTTATTCCATTAATGTTAGCTCTTTAAATTATAGTCCCAAGTGGATCTTTCCTACTGTGCATGCTGAATATATTAACTCTCCATTGTCAAACAATCTTAAAGCAGCTTTGTGTTATGAAAAGTTTTATTTAGCAAAGCTTTCTGAAGAAAAAAAAAACAGGTAAACATCTCTGTGAAACAGAGGTTTACAAATCCATGATTATAATTGTCCCCACGCTGAGCAAGTAAGAAAAAACTCATGATGCTCGTCAGATGCTGACACAATTGAAAACATTGCTGTGTAAGTAACAGTCTTATGCTGACCTTAGAACTACTGGCATGCTGCAGTCTGTATTCCACTTGTAACTTCATGCCTATTAGGAAGTTTCTGAAGCATTAGCGTGCCTACATAGCCAGGGAGTCCTGTTCAGTTTGCCTGTGGCACTGCTCTTTGTTGTTGGATGTTCGCTGCAGATTTGTTCTGAGGAGGGCTGCTTGCCATGGGATAAGAAGAGGCATTTGCTGGGTGAAGACTCCTTTGGTCACTTCATCTGAACTCCAGAGTGAAAAACTTGAGAGGGGTTTCTCTTGGTCAAGATGTGTTTCAAATGACAAATATAAAAATTACTTTCTCTGCTCATTTGCATGAATGAAAACTTTTTTTTTGCTTAGGGAAGTCTTTGACTACTTTTTTTTTGCTTGCCTGGGGAAGTCTTCAGCTATTTTTTTATTCTCTCCTTCAAGAAGTAGAGGAAGCAGTCTCCCAAATTCAACCTTTTTGGGAATGCAAGAAAGAGTGACTGCTCATCATCAGAGCTTTTCTTTNTATATCCTCTTTGTTATTTTATTGTTGATAACTAGTAAAGAAAAATTGTGTGTGTTCTATTATGTAACAGTGAAGAGCACTTTATCTGAATTTCAATATCATTGGAAAACTCAAATACAGTTTAAGATCTAAAAGCCAAACTAAATAAATATTAAATGATTTTTCATTAATTTGCCAGCTTTCTAATAGTGGTTATCTGCAGGTCCTCTTCAGATCTATCTGCAGGCCCTTTTTTGTCTTCATATTATTATTACTGTTCCTTAATCCTCATTATTCTTACCCACTCTGTTAGTCACAGTGTGTGTCCACCGGAGAGGTTTTTGCTCCAGGGAACTTACAATGCAATTATCTCATGTTCTAGAGAGTCTAGTGACATTTAATCATGGAGTAAGATAGTGCTAAACATGACTTTATTTAAATTTGTTTAACATAAGAATTGATTTTGTAAACTTGACACAGGAAAGCAAACATTTTTGCTGGAAAGTTAGGCCAACTCGCGTTGTGACCTATTTTACCAGGTGGTTAGACTTTCTAATGCAGACAAGGCCTAAAATGGAGACAATGTTGACTTTTAAAGGTAGCAAATGAACTAATAGTTCAGAATCCCCACAGGAATCACACTTCTCTCTAAACTCCAGTGTAACCTTGACTGCCCTTTGATATTGCCCTCATTTTCTGAGATCTCAGATCTTCTTGATACCCTTTGCCTTTTGCTTGTTTGTTTGCTCATCCAGTTCCTGTAATCTTCTGTGGTAGATGCATCCTAGCACCTGGGCTCAGAGATGCTGAGTTGCTTTTTTCCTTAAGGCCTCTTCTCTCTACTGTGCAGATTGGTTTTGTTCCTTTTTTGATAAAAGTCATAGAATCATAGAATCATAGAATAGATTGGGTTGGAAAAGACCTCCAAGATCATCGAGTCTAACCCCTGATCCAACTCCAATTACTATAGCATGGCACTAAGGGCCATGTCCAATCTCTTTTTAAAAACCTCCAGGGATGGTGAATCCACCACCTCTCTGGGCAGGCCGTTCCAATGCCTGATTACCCTCTCTGTAAAGAATTTCTTCCTAACATCTAACCTAAACTTCCCCTGGCAGAGCTTAAGCCCATGTCCCCTTGTCCTGTTGTTGGTTACCTGGGAGAAGAGGCCAACCCCCACCTGGCTATAACTTCCCTTCAGGTAGTTGAAGAGAGTGATGAGTCCTTTAATCCCAAATCAGGTTGTCAAAACAGAATTCATAAGGCTTCCCAGGATGATGTACAATGTGCGTACTTGACTCATGAAGCCACTTTCCTTCTCTCATCAGCAGTTCCAGCTAACTGGGGAGGTCCCAGTTGACTGGAGGTTAGCCAATGTGACACCCACCTACATGAAGGGCCATCTGGGGAGATACAGGGCTGTTAATCTGACCTTGGTGCCAGGGTTGGTTATGGAGCAAATCATCCTGAGTGCCATCACATGGCACATACAGGACAACTGGGTGATCAGGCCTAGTCAGCATGGGTTTATGAAAGGCAGGCCCTCTCTGACAAACCTGATCACCTTCTATGACAAGATGACCTGCTTAATGGTTATTGATGTTTTTTACCTGGACTTTAGTAAAATGTTGATCTGCTTGAAGGTAGGAAGGCTGTAGAGCCTGGGATCTGGACAGGCTGGATTGATGGGTCAAGGTCAGTTGTATGAGCTTCAACTTTTGAGCGTCTCACTAGAAAAGGGACATTGAGGTGCTGGAGTGTGTCCAAAGAAGGGCAGCAAGGCTGGTGAAGGGTCTAGAGAATAAGTCTTATGAGGAGGGGCTGAGGGAACTGGGATGGTTTATCCTGGAGAAAAAGAGGCTCATGGAAGACCTTAGTGCTCTCTACAACTACCTGAGGCTGTAGCAAGGTGGAGGTCAGCCTAGTCTCCCGAGTAACAAGCAATCAGACGAGAAGAAACGGCCTCAGGTTGTCGCAGGGTAGGTTTAGCTGGATTATTATATTAATGGATTATCAGGCATTGGAACAGATTGCCCAGGGAAGTGGTCGAGTCACCTTCCCTGGAAGTATTTAAGAGTCATGTAGACACAGTGCTTAGGGATATGGTTAAGTCCAGTTCTCGTCAGCATTACGCTGAT
The DNA here is from genome assembly GCA_013399075.1 of Chloroceryle aenea. Taxonomy (NCBI): domain Eukaryota; kingdom Metazoa; phylum Chordata; class Aves; order Coraciiformes; family Cerylidae; genus Chloroceryle; species Chloroceryle aenea. The sequence continues at coordinate 115,566 of VWZY01010446.1, forward strand.
GGTCAGACTAGATGATCTTAAAATTATTTTTCAAACTAGGAAATTCTGTGATTCAGAAAAATTTCTTTGCTGAAAGAAATGGAAAACACTGGAACAGACTGTCCAGGCAAGTGATGGAGTCACCAACCCTGGAGCTGTGTAAAAAAAGTATGTAGATGTGGTGCTGAGGGACATAGTGACCTGGAAATTCTAGGTTAATGTTAGGAACTTGATGATCTTAAAGTTCTCTTCCAACCAAAATATTCTATGGTTCTATCCACAGGGACATTGCACTAGACAAAAAGAAGTCCTATCACTTAGTGCTTTGCCTAAGTTGGCTTCTGAAGTGGTAATAAATTGCATCAAAAGTTGCACAGTTTTATTTGAAATAAATGGGATCTCATCACCTACAACTGAAAGCATAATATGGTCCAATGCTCACACTGTGTGGCTGTCTCACTGGCATATCAGCATTCCTAAAAGTGAAGGATTTTCAAGCATAGATTTACCAGAGGAGAAAAAGGATTTTTCTTTTCACTTTTTCCCTGTTAGTCTTTGTAGTGAGCTGGCTGTGACATGAGGGGAGAGCTGAGCTGAACCAAGCTGAACTGAGCTGAGCTGTAAGGACACCTGAGAGCAGAGAATCATCTCTCTCTGACTCTCACACTCAGTCTGATAGAAACATGTTATAAAACCATCCCGTTTTTAATAGCGTGCTAACTTATGTTAATCTAATAAATGTATATATCTAAGCTACTAAAAGTGGCCAACTTCAACTACTTTTTCTTTAAATATTGACCTATATTGTACCATGAAAGATTCTTTGGCTAACAATAGCTGACAGCTCAACACTAGCATGCATGTCTTAACATTTTTATTGCTTCATTAGTTAAGCATTCTGTCTCCTACCCACTGAAGAGATGTATTTTTAAACACACATTCAGAGCCAAATCCAGAAGTGATTGGATGCATTTTCATTAATTCACTAGCAATTTTCTCTCAGTGCTTTATATTTTTAAAGCAAAATCTATGTATAGTGGAAACTAATTCAGTTTAGTTCTTGAGCAAGGCAAATCAAATAAAAATATGTGACAAAATGTAATGTTCTTAATTGTTTTCTGTGACTTTGAGTATGCACAAGCTCTGAATTTTGTTTCAGGAAACTATACATTATACCTTTTTTCTGCCTTACCGGAACCATATTTTCATATAGATTTGAATAAATTATCCTCTAGAAGTCATTTTCCACCTAATAACTCAGATACATATGAATTAACTACTTAAATCTGTAGAGTTTAAAAATATTTAATATGTTGTGAGGCAGACTGATCATCAACCAAGTAATGATTTGTACAACTAATTGAATTGTACAGTCTATGAGTAATGCCTAAAGAAATGCCACATCTTTTCCAGCCCATGAGAAATAGTGTATTGTATAAATCTTAGTCTTGTGCCATGAAAATATAAAACAGCCATGCTCACAACTGAAACAGTAAGATACTCTACCATTTTAAATCTCCCAATTATTTCAGTATATTTCAAGAAATTTGTAACTCTTCTTCCTTGGAAAATCATAAATTGTTTCCACATGACATTCACTGACACTCTGTGCTTCTGTGCCCATCCAAAGGGCCCATTGGAAGGGCCAGGCTTTGGGAAAGGTCTTCCTCATGAAAACCAAAGACACCTTGTAAGTAACTGCAAGTACAAGTTGCATGCGTTCTTGACCAGGAGTCTAGAAGAGAACAGACCAGTCATTCAATGAACGGTTCTTCAGATGGAGGACTGAGGGGCATGAGTGTAAGATAAGAGGACATCATTGAGGAGCAGAACTCTTGGGAAAAGGCTCTGATGTGAGGAACACTGCTGTGGATTGCCAAGGTGCCTCCAGTATGCATGGAAAACAAAGTGATGTAGATGAGGATCATACAGTCCTCTGTGGATTAAGGAAAGGATGGCTTGGAATTGGTACAAGGGATATATAAATGGCTGCAGGATTTCTTGCCTCAGGTGTGTTGTTATACACAGATGTCACAGTAGTGATGAATGAATGTTGAAGCTATGAGGTCACTGGCACAGCCTCAAGAAGGGTAGGCCAACTTTCCTCTTGGAGCCAGCTCTTTCCAGCTTGTTCCATTTAATTCTTGAGTAAAAATTGCTCCAGGCTGATATAACACACACTGCTGACCAAAAGATAGCTGATGCAGGGCTGCAAACCGGGAGGACGCTGCACACCAGGAGGAGGCTGCACATAAAGAGGTGGTCATGGTGTTATACTCAACTTGCAATCTCTGCAGGGATTTCCTCTTCGGGACATTAATGATTGCCTGGCTGGTTTTAGAAATCCAGCAGTATTGTTCTGGCATGCATACAAGAGAATTTCTGTCTGCTATCTTTGTTCTGGAAAGAAACAGTTGTTAGCAGTTCCTCCATTTTTCATTTGATTTACAAAGACAATGTTTATTGCCAAATATTGCCCCTGCCATCTGGCAGCCTCTAACTGAATATCTCCCACTTTTGATAATTTCTGAATGGTATCTGACAGGTATTTGATTTAATGTAATTTCTAAGAATGCCATTTAGTTTATATATATATATATATATGTACTACATGCCTAATCATATTTTCTAAGTTCTTCCATCATTGACAATGGTAAGTAATACTACTGGTTGCAATGAAGATTTCTGGACCTGTGCTGGTGACTAATACTTTGGAGTAGTATGTGTTTCACGGATTAAGAGCTATTGTATTCTATTATGTAATATATATGGTGGTTTATTCTACCGTGTTGTAATTAAAATTTCTTCTTTGGTTATATTTGAAATCAGGAAAGCTGCAGAAACAGCATAGGCTAGCAAAATGTATTAGTCAGAGGAAACAGTTTGGATTATGTGTTCTTTCTTTTATTTTGCTCCCATGACTGTCAAGGTTTAGGGCTGGCCTAGGTTTAGCAGGCAAGTGACAGACTGCACTCTCTTAATCTCTCTGCCACCCCAAAGGGGAAGAGAAAGACAATAAGGGAGAAAGACTTACAGATTTGGAAAGAAAACTAAAAGAGCTTTAATGAAAATAATAATAATAATAATAACATGGAATAGAAACCAATATATGCAAACCCAATATCTAACTCAACCCCCCTGATGGCAATTACATCACCATCACTACTGATGCTGTTGAACAGGCACTGGGGAAAGTCCCAGACTGGACTCAGCAGCAGATGGGAACCAGATTGAGCTGGATTCTGGAACTGGATTCAAGAAGACATAGATCAGGACCAAAGGCAGAATGGACAGTCTCCTCGGACACCAGTCATTGAAGAAGAGAGCTTTTTCTTTGTGATCCCTCAGCTTTATACTGAATATGAAGTGCATGGGATGGAATACCTCAC
>VWZY01010446.1:118941-130874 GCA_013399075.1 Chloroceryle aenea
CTGGTCAGTTTATGGTCACCTGTCCTGCCTGCTCCCCCCACAACAACCCCCTTTCTGCACTTTCTGCACCCCCAATGAGATACACAAGATCCATCAGTGTCCTTGGTCTGCATACCAATCCTTGGTAGTACCTCTAAACATCAAGTGTTGTCACTGCTAGCAGCAGACACTGTCTGCAAAAATATGACAATAAATTCAGAAAGTGAAGTTAGGTAGAAGAGACTTAGTTGAGAAGTAAAATCACTGAACAGAATTAGTTCTGTTCTAACTCAAACCAGGACAGATGATCAAACACAGATCCGTGTCCATAGACTCCAAGTAAACATGGCTTATTCTATTACTTTCCTTTCATTCTTCGTGGATTCATGGAATAACAGAATGATGAGACCATTCCCTATTACCCCACTCACTGTAAAATTAATCCAATATTTTCAGTAAAGGAATTTTTTTTTCCTCCTGACTGATCTTTTGTTATGAAATTTAACCCACTTGGGTATACACGGAGAACATCTTATTTTTCCACCCCCCAAATATGTATTTTTGTGCCAAAGTCAACAGGAAAAGAAGACTTACAGCATCCAACTGACTTAGTTTCATATTTCCCTAATGCCCAAACAACCGGAAAGCAGCAGGACCAAAAACATTCATAAATTTCTTCCTAGGTGGTACAGACACTAGGACAGGATGTTTGAATCTTTGGCTGGTCCCCGCAGGAATACTACAATGTAGGGAAATTTAGTGCATGCTACATACAGTTATGAGGGATGTTTAAGACTTAACTGGACAATGCATTGACAAGTATACTTTAGGAACAGTCTTGATTTGACATGCTACTTGATGGAGAAGGCATTTACACTTTCTAAATTTATTGTTGGATCCATTGTTCACAGGCCACACAGGTAGTGAATCTGTTCACTTCAAAATCCTTTTCAATTGCCCTAGGGTGTGAGTCAGGTAACTGATCTTTTCCATTCCTTCCAATGCCAGAATAATAAATGTTAATAAAAAGAATATAATATTACAAAAACTAAAATAATGTATAGTAATAAAAGCTAGAAATAAAAAGAATAATAAAAGCTAATAATATTTCTTCTCAAGTAAGAGACCCAGTTTAGTAGAGAGAGAAGATGCCAGGGGATGTTATATGCAGATGTTCACCTGTACATCCATGTTGTCTACTGTAGTTCCACTTTTGGAGGAAGCTAGGAAAAAACTTATCTGTTTCTTGGTTTATATCCTATGCATGTGGTTAACAGAATTTTCATTTATTCTTCTTTTTGTAATTAGAAGCCAAACATTATTCATTGGCCTACTTCTGTTTTATGCACTAAATAGATTATTTATTATTAACATTTATCTTCCACTAGACATCTCTTTCTGCTTGGCATTATGCATTCACCATGTGAAACCAGATCCTATCCCAGAGAGCTCATGATCTAGTGCTCAAGATGAAACCAGAGATTTATTGACTTTTCCAAGGTCATCCAACAAGCAGTGGATAAAACCAGATATGACACAGTCTTCTTGACTCCTGATCTCCCTCTTTGTTTTCTGTATCACACAAATTTTCTTGGAATATTCTCTGCAATATGTTTATTTTGATATAAGAAGAAACGTGGCATATCATGTTATTACTTTCACATTAGAAACTAAAAAGATTTTGCCTGACATCAAAGTCATATTTATTCCATTTGAAAATATGTGTGAACATCAGCAGACTGGGTGAGGAAGACTAAATTCCCAAAGTTTCAAATGCATTTGAGGCTCATAAGCCCTTTCTTTTATACAAAAATCCTGATCAGTTTGGGATTATAAAATATATTGACTACAGTTCTCATGAATCTTCAATAACTTTCATCATTTCTGTGTAGAGTCATTAGAATATTTTCTGTGCAGATGCTTCAAAGTAGTAGCATGTAGTTCAGTCTGTGGATTTTACTGCTGAACAAAAGTCTGATAAGTAAGAACATCAGAAAATTGTCCATGATTGTTTTGACTTATGTCTCCTAAATTTCACAATCTGCTTTCACCACCTGTTGGGGCCAGAGTAGAAGACAGTCATGCCATCTGTCTTCATGGTCAACTATGACTAGGGTCCTCCGGGGAATGTTTTGCCTAAGTTTTCTCCACTGACTACACAGAGGATAAGATGATGATCATAGTCTAGATATCAACTTGTAGTTAGGTGAATCTAGGTGGGATGAATTCCTCCACTCAATAAGATATCTCAACAACAATTACAAAAAATAACTTAATTGCACCTCAGTTTCAATATAGTAATTTATGATTATTATTTATTATTCTATTTCTACCACAATGGCTTTAGTCTTGCAGTGGTGTGTGGCATTCTTCCATGTATGTCAACATTTCTAAATATCTCAAATACTTCTTTAAGCATTTAAATATTCTGAAAGGGCTCCACAGGATGAATCAAGCACTGATGGTTTAAACTTCCTTCAGAAGGTCTGATGGAGCAGGACCCCTATTGTTATCCACAAAAAAAAAGTCTTTTCATTCTCAGTAGTTTACTCCTCCTGCTTTTCCTCCTTCTGTGCTTTATGTCTATGGATATTCTAGCAAATGAATTTATTGATCATAGGTTTTGCAGGAACATTGAATCTTAGAAGATAATGGAAAACTAATTTTGGCTTTGTTAAGGCACCTCTGTAGAGGGAAATCTGGCTTCTAAAATCTGTAGTCAAAAACTGAGGAGCACAGATTTTTGTGAGCTCTGTCACAGCTTTCAAGAAAGCTCTGCCCCAGAAAACCTAGAGTGGCTCAGTTTTCAGATATTTGGAAGGATCTGCTGAGTACAGTTGACAGACCACAGAGTATTTGCATGGAATAGGAAGCGATTTTCAATGACTAATGTGTATGAGCAAATTGCAAACTGCTAATAAAAAATCCTTAGACAGAAATAAGCAGAAGTTTTGTCAAATGATTTATTCAATCAAAGGCTTCAATCCATCCCCACTTGAAGGGCAAGTGAGGACTGGAAATATCCCTTCTTAATTAAATACCACCCATGTGTTGTAGGACTACAGTAAATTTTAAAGGCATCAGTGGCTGCAAGCAAAGCTGTATGACAATCTCATTTTCATATGAGTAAAAACAGATGACACCTTGGTTCTGAAAGCATGTGGAATAAAGTAAATTGCATATGGCTGAGTGATGCTGGAATGCTAGGGTCTCAGTTTGGAATAGCATATGGGAGATCTATGAAGGGTTCTGTGCAATAGAAAGCGACTGTACTGATGCTGTGGACAAACTAATAAGCTAGCATTGCAATCCACAGGTACTCAAAAACCAAAAGCTGTATACCTAGAAAACTTGTGATTGGTATAAATGACAAGAAATGTTTCAGACCAATACCAAATAGTACAAGATTTGTAGTAAAATCTCAGGAGTTGTCAGCATGAAGTGTAAAAAACTGCATCCAGGTTTTTTCCAGCAACAAGAAAAAAAAAATTTAAAAAACTGATAATCAGTCCATACAGACTAGTATGTTCTTTCATTTGACTTGAACTATTTTTTTTTTTTATTCACTAATGAAGCCTAGCAATGTTAATACCTCTACAGTGAATTTCTATTCCTTATTTCTGAGAGTGTTCTCTAATATTTTTTTTCCCTATCATAACATGGAAATAACTGCCTCTATGAGCATTTTGATTCTAAGGTTTATTTGGTTTCAGAACAGTTCAAGCAACTGAAAACTGTTTTTTTTTCATCATTACCTGCCTGAAATGAAAGGTGTCTTGGAAGCCTGAGAAAGGAGGACAAAACCTGGGCTGTGTTTCATATGGATCCTTCATTTTTATTCCTGCATGATTTTGTAGAGAAAATCCTGCTGATGGCAACAGGAGGCCTCTGTGACTTTGTCACTGTTGAACAGTCAGTCGTGGGGACTACTGGGAGAAAATGCAAACACAAAGGCACATACATCGATCACTAATGTGTTTCCTCTGTCAGCAGTTGCATCCATTAGAAGCCACTATAACAGACTAACTCCAAGGAGTGTGATGGCCTTCAAATCATGACAATACCATCATAATCACACTAAAGAGACATTAATGTCTTCTCATTTACAGTCTTCTTTTTAAAACTGTAAAGTTAGCTCCCACTCCTATTGCACTTGCCAGCTCCAAAAAGAGATGATGAAGATGAGTTACTCACATTAAGCCACCATAAATGTATTAGACAGAATGCAATTCCAAATTACAGGCCTGATCATCTTGTTTTCCTGTAAACAAAAGTTCTTGTATAGAAAATCTAGAATTTTCTCATGTGTTGCAAGGATAAATTGATTTTTTTTTCTAAGTACAAACAAATACTGAGAAAAATTAAACTGGTTCCTGTCAGAGTTGTGCAAAGCTGCATTTATACATCAAAGATCAATACTTAAATGTCCTAAGCATCATTTTAACCCCAAGATATTTACTGTATCATTAAATATGTTAGTACAACATGGAGGTTAATATTCTGTGACTATGAACAGTGTCTTATTCTCTCTGATGTCCTCTTGAAACAAATGAGATTCTATCTGAGGCAGTATTTGCTTCAAAATGTTGGAGTATATTTTCTGGAGTATGTAAGCTTATGCTGCTGATGTCCATGCATCCCTGATTTGGGATGAGTCCTTGTCTATTTTGAAATCCCTGGCAATATCATCCCTGTCTTCAACTAGGGCAGGTTATTTGCCTTTTATTCGAGAATTCATCTACAGTCATTGATCTAAATGTCCTGTTGCTTTGAGTCACTGAAGTCAAAGAATGGCCAGAGGTTGCAAGAGCAATACTTTGTGTAAAAGCTTTCACCTTCTAAAAACAAGAATTTAACAGCAAATTTTAAAAAGCAAAGTATATTTAGACTATAAATAAACATAGTCATGAAGTGGTTTTATCAAATGTTGTGTCTCACCTGTTTAGTTCTCAGTGGAATCAGTATTACAGGGCTAATATGCCAATTCAGTCAGTGAAAAAATAATAAAAATAGAAGTGAAATACTATAAAAATATGTTGCAAGTATAAAGCTCTTTCTTTGGTGGATAGAAGTACACCTCCTTTTATTACTGCAGCAATCCTTTGGGTCATGGAATGTGATCAAATGTACATGACAAATATCAAATATCAATATCAAGTGGCATTATGTTAATTGTTCTTAGGTTTAACCATGGAATGGTTAAACAAGAATTCAAAATTGTGAAAGATACAGAAGTTATAGTGCATTTAGTAACAACAACAAAAAATCATCCAAAGATGTGCCAGAAGTTCCTCTAGATGTTCCTGCTATTATAATTATGGTCCTGGACTTGATATACTATTACTTTAGTTGGCTATTGCAGTTACTTCATCTCTTGCAATTTTCAAGCTTTTGATTATGTTCTACTTGATGGGCTAAGGAGTATTGACTTATTAAGCAAGAGAATAAATCTTCTTTGGCAGAATTCTTTAGCCATGTTTAGTGGTGAAGTAGATCTGAGATAGATCAAACTGCAGATCTTCTGTTAAAACTGCTATGCTCTTCTGCAGTTCTCCCATCCTGGCATCATTTCAAATCATTTTTGGGTACTCAAAAAGCAAAGACATTTTTTGATTTATTAGCAAATAAAAGAATAAATCTAATGTCATCTGGAAATCTCGTAGTCAGAAGCAGTAAGAAAATTTGAAGGAGGTGATTATTGGAAAGGCTATATATAAGTTGCAGCTTTCCCACATGCCTATCAGTCTATGAATTGAGGTTTGGATCAGGATTGTGCAGTCTGATAACAGAGAAGAGTCATACTAGCTTTGTCAACAAGGTCTGGCCTTCCACAGAAAGTGAGAGAAAATATTTTCATAGGGAAAATGGAACAGAGAAATTTCTTGGACTATCTAAAAGGCTGTATTGAAAGACAAGATTTTTTATTGAAAATAAGACAAGATTTTCATTTTTTTAATGGTTTTGTATGTGGATTTATATTGAAGCCGTGGTGTAAACATTACATTTTTGTTAAGCACCAATATTATTTAATTTAAGAAACATTTTTTTTCACAGCTTTGTGAAAAACATATGCTTCTTTGGTTATTAGAAAAGTCAGAATAAAAGGACATAATGAAAAATCTACATTAACGACTTCTATTTAATGATTTTGCAGTATTTCTTCTTAGAGCTGTGGACCAAACTTTTAATATCCCTGTGCTTTGTTTAGCTAAATTAACAAGTAATTATTCACTCACACAGTCTGGAAGTACAAATAATATAAGGCTTCCTAGCACTGCTTGAGTTTTCAAGCACAGTCTTTTCATCGGGCCTACAGGTGCCTTCTGTCTGCTGTAGTTGTTCATTTGATTGTATTTCAGCAGCATTTGACCCAGGATGGGTCTTAGCTTGTCCAGGAAATCACTGCAATTAGGAAGTGTTCGGACAGGGACTTTTCAATTGGAGGAGTAATCTCGTGAAAATTGTTTTATTACAGTAGTATCACATGGAGAAAAAGTAATCTAAAATCTCCACCACCTCCCTGAGCAACCTGTTCCAGTGCTCCATCACCCTCATGGTAAAAAATTTCCTAATGTCAAATCTAAATCTAGCCTTCTCTGTTTTAAATCCATTGCCCCTTGTCCTATCACTACATGCCCTTGTAAACAGTCTCTCTTGTAGCTTTCATGTACTTTCCAGTACCTTCAGCTGCTGGAAGGCCACTACAAGGTCTTCCTGGAGCCTTCTCTTCTCCAGGCTGAATAACATCAACTCCCTCAGCCTGTCCTCATAGGAGAGGTGTTCCATCCCTCTGATCATTTTTGTGGCCCTCCTCTGAACACAATCCATCAGATCCATGTCCTTCCTGTGCTGAGGGCTCCAAAGCTGGACACAGTACTCCAGGTGAGGTGTCACCAGAGCAGCAGAATCACCTCTCTTGATCTGCTGGTCACTCTCCTTTTGATGCAGCCCAGGATGAGATTGGCCTTTGGGCTGCAAATGGAAAATAGAAGCATCAAAAACCTGACTATTAACTACTACGTGATATTGTCTGCTAACCTTCCTGCTATCTCCAGAAGTGATTGAGAAAAAAATGTAAAGATTCTTCATTAAGGAGAGGAGAGAGACTTGGTTAAGAAGAAAAAGGAAGTCAGGGACTTTGTACCTCCAGCATCAAAGAGAATTGCACCTACTTCTGCTCCCTTGGAGTCCCTACTCAGTCATTAGCAGGCATTAAGCAGATTGGGAGTGTCTGGCAGACTGAAACCGCTTTGAACCCAGATACATTTGGTACTAAATGAAACCAGTTTTGTGTAGCCTCTCTGCTTGTGCAGATGGCCATATGGCAAATACCATCATTACTTTGTCTAAAACCAGATTTTTGCTCCAAAAGCTCATTGAAAGGAATGTTGAATTCATATTTTTTTTTTGACAAAGTTATAAAGTTTCTACAGCTGGGCTGTTTGGGCCCAAAGAGATGCCCAGAGGCTAGAATCAGCCTCAGATCATCTGCTTATTCACTTTTAATACTTAAATCAAGTAAAACTGAACAGAAAGATGTATCCATTGGCCTACACTGTACAACAAATATCTTTGAATTTTGGAAGTTTAGAGATCACTACATTTTGGCAGGAAGTACATAAGGTGCTTCCTTTTGTTTCACCCTTAGTTGGTGAGTTATCAAACTAATTGTACAGGTAAGAGGCATGTTTAGTGAAAAGAGATTGCAGACCTGTAAAATATCTAAACTCTTTTAATAGCTCAGCATTATTTTTCACACTTCTAATGACTATCTCTGCCATTGTTTTCATGGAACTTACCAAAAATGAATAAAAAATGCATGAAAAAAAATCCTTTAGGAAACAGTGCAGCCATGTGAAACAATAAGTGCACACAGACGCAGACACGTGCTGCCAGTCGTTGAAGACTGTACTTTTACTGGTACCAAATGCCACTTTCTGTTTTGCTGATTTCTGCTGACTGAGCATCTGGCAGATAGTCAAAGCTGCTTACCAAAGACAAACCTTTCTCAGTTTCAGTTACATTTCAAATCCAGCCTCATACTAGCTTCATACTGGGCCTGGGTTCAGGAGGAGTTAGTCTGTAAACAACATCATTTCAAAGTGTCTCTTCCTCTAACACTTAAGTTTTGCTGTAGATATGAGAGTGGCATATCTTGGCCCATTTGGATTCTTTTTGTTTTACTGTGGATGCTAAGATGTGTTTCAATATCTCTATCAAGATAAGATTGTTTTATTCAATTTTTTCTTGAATGTGGAACTATGAAGCAAGAATGCTCAGGGTTTGTTGTTTTTTTTTTTTTCTGACTGTTTTCCCTGGACATTTGAAAAAAAGGAATTAAAAAAGCCATTCTCTTCATGTTCTTGTCTGTCCCACCTCCACCTGACCCCTACGCTGCCTCTTATTACTGTCACTATTTGCCATGGCTGTTCATGTCTGAGCAACAGCCAAGAAAAGGAAGAGCATGCTTAAGTATTTCATCTGACCCTGGAAAAGCATGAAGGGCAAGACACTGTGTATAAACTCATAGACTGTCTCTCCTCAGCTTTGGTTCCTGCATGTAGTACCAGGTGATGCATGGCAACTGCAGGAGAGATCAGTCTCAAAGTTTGGGCTTCACCTGAGCTCAGGAATCAAAGTAAAGGTCAGAAGCCATGACCCTGAATAAATTAAACTAAATAAAAATGTATAAAGAAAGCCTGCCATATGAACCGAGGGGCAAAATCACTTTGCATTCATCTTTGGACAGAGTTTGGAGACATGATGCATAAGTTCCACTCAAAATAAGTTAATATGACTGCAAAACTGATTAAATGAGAGATAATAATATATTCATCTTAAATGTTCTTATTAGGCTTTGAAATTAGCATAGCCCTGCAACACAGCATCTCTCAACACCTGTTATTTTTCTTTCCCTTCAACAGACTCAGTAAGATTGCCCAGAGAAATTTCTCGCTGGGAAGACTTCTTTGCAAATAAAAAGTTAGAATGAGAATGCACAAAGCATTAGCATTCACCAACTATTTTTAGATGGAAAAGAAATCTCAAAGCCCCAGTGCTCTATGGTTTTTTTGCTGTCTTAGAGATTAAAAAAAAGAAGAAAAAAAAAATCAATTTATATGTTAAAAAAAAGTTTCATCACAGACAAGAAAATAAAAAAACAAAAAGAGAAAGACATTGATAGATGGGCATAAGAAATGTTCTTATGTTATAGAAAGAGGTTCTGTTTCAGATCTACCCTAGCAGTGCTTCTTACAAAGCAAAGCACTCCTAAAGGACTTGCTCTGCTGGGAACCTGACGCCATTAACAAATTAGTGAACACTGATTCTGAGTTAAGACATTTGGCTTTTAATAAATTACCCTCCTTACACAGTGCTGCCTGTCTTTTTTCATGCTCCTTTCCTGCTTATTACATCTTAAATGGGAGTGAGAAGCAGGTTCACTGTTTTAGGTACAGACTTTCCTGAGTAAACTGCTTTATTGCTGTATCAGAAGGTTTTATTTGTTATTAATGGTAAAATGCATGTTGAAAATAAATAAATATGTGTAACTTCTCTTGATAAATACATGAAGACACAGGAAAAAAAGTCATACAATATGAAGGTTTTTCTCTTTTTCCCAAATCATATTAATTCACTTGTGTACAGTACATTTCCTGGGATGTGGAAATGTGAAAAGAACGCGATAATCCTGACAGACAGGACTTTTTGGATGCATTTTCTGAGTTCAGAGTTCCTTGTGGCATTTGTTTTTTCTGTTGAGTATGCATTAATATATAAAAATAGCAAAACTTGAAGAAAATGTATTTGCTTTCCATATTTCCATGTATTTGTGCCATTACACTCACATTATCATAGAAATAACATGGATTTGTGATCAGTAGTGGCAATAATATCAGTCATAATTAGCATGTTGCAGTACAAAACTGAGAGTAATTTGAAGATGGGGATAATTATGATTTCCCCATTAACATAATGTAATAGTAGCAAAGAACCCAGTCTTTACCTGGATCTTCCCAAGGTTTTTCATACCAGACAAGATTTCTATTGAAAAAACGTGCTGTGAGCACCTGACTTTTTATAGACACATAAATGTTTGTCCCAGATTTGGCAGACAACTTTTTATTTTCAGCTTTTGTATGAGATATTTGGAATTCAAAACCATAGATGTCAGTATTGGTAGGAGAGACTATCCATTTTAAATATTCAAAAGCTGTAGGATGAGACACATCTGGAATGTGAGACACTCTGGAAATGTGTGTATGGAGCATAGGGAAACTCTTTCCCATCCAAATCTATTTCTCATGTCATGTCCTGAGCCCTAACAGACAGGCGATATAATCTAAAGTCATGGGTCTTGGACTTGGATAATCTGGGGTTTGAATCTTCCTAACATTTTACCATACCCTCATCAGAAGACAACAAAAATATGTACAAGTTATTTATTTTCCTATTAACATTACTTCTCAAATTAAATTCAGAACTCCATTTCCCCCCCATACTAGAACCGTCTTGGCTCCGAGGTTAAAATTCCTGTCTGTTTTGAATTTGGAAGGCTTTGGAAGGATTATCCCATGATAAGCATTCTGTATCAGAGTGTGGTCTGAGTGCTCAGCATTGCCATATTTAGATCTGTTAGGCAGCACTGACTAGATGAAACCAGTTTAACTTTCAGCAGAATAAGAGTGACAGGTGCCCGGTGCTGGTCCTGAATAAACCAGCAGGATCTCAGGAAGAAGCTCTTCTCAGGTAAGTAGAAGTATGGTTGTATGGAGAGCTGGTCTCTGCTGAAAGACTGAAGGAAAATTGATTTAATGAACTCGCCTCAAGCTGTTGAAATCATTTGAGGGAACAGCTTAGAGTTTATGATTCTCCTAAATCTCTTTGATTTCATAAGTATGGCAAGTTTGATTTGTATTGAGATTATTTGTATCCACCCCTTATCCCTACCACATGCACGCACTGTACAGGAGTGGCTTTGTGTGTGTCCAGGAGTATTCTCGTAGGAAGACAAGGACCTTTCAGATTAGGATTTTTCTGTTACTGCTTTACTGTAGATACAGAGCTAGCTTTGACAGTGCATCATTCACAGTTTGTTATTTAAAAAGAGAAAAAAAAAAAAATCACTTGATTTGCCCAGTGACAGGAGAATTCAAGTCTGTGCTTTTTTGCTTCTGTTCCAAAGAAAGTTTCTTTCTCTTCCCACAGACTAAGATAATACTGGTGTGGTTTCCTACCTTTCATGTAGCTTTGTACTCTCAACTTACTCTGCTAGACCTCGTATCTCTGTTACTTCCATGCCCACTTTCCTTTAGTGCAAAGTTCAAGACTGAGGACAGCAGCATGAGTAAGGGACTGCTGCTGCCTCGTGGCATGCAGCAGAAGGGGACAGCAGCTTGACGGACCAGCCAGTCCATATTTTGGATAGCTCTTTATCTCCTGCAGTTTCTAGTACAAAGCTGCTGCTTAGACTAGTTTTTCCTGGGTGCATTCCTTGTGCATTTAATTATTTCTTTATTAGTGAAATCAGTATCGCAACATAAGGCTTCATATTTGCTTTATACCTGCTAATGGAAAATATAGAATCATAGAATCATAGAATCATTACGGTGGGAAAAGATCTCTAGGATCCTGGAGTCCAACCTTCATCCTAACATCTCTCTACCCATTAGACCATAGCCTCAACTGCGATGTCCACTTGTTTTTTAAACACCTCCAGGAATGGTGACTCCACCACCTCCCTGGGCAGCCTGGTCCAGTGCCTCACCACTCTCTCAGTGAAGAATTTCTTCCTAATATCCAGTCTAAACCCCCCCTGATGCAACTTGAGGCCATTTCCTTTTTTTATCATTAGTAATTTGGGAGAAGAGACCAACACCAGCCTCGCTACAACCTCCTTTAAGGTAGCTGTAGAGAGCGATACGGTCTCCTCTCAGTCTCCTCTTCTCCATACT
>VWZY01010446.1:139822-245527 GCA_013399075.1 Chloroceryle aenea
CTGCCCCTCGCCATCATTTTTGAAAGATCATGGATAATGGGAGAGGTTGCTGTGGACTGGAGGAGAGCCAATGTCACTCCAGTCTTCAAAAAAGGGCAAGAAGGAAGACCCTGGAAATACAGATCAGTCAGCCTAACCTCCATGCCTGGAAAGGTGATGGAGCAAGCCTTTTGACACTGTGTCCTGTAACATCCTTGTGGGTAAGCTCGGGAAGTGTGGATTAGAAGAGGAAATGGTGAGATGGGTTGAGAACTGGCTGAACAATAGAGCTCAGAGGGTGGTATCAGTAGCACGGAATCCAGTTGGTGACCTGTAACCAGCTGTGTTCCCCAGGGGTCAGGTCTGGGTCCAGTCTTATTTGATATCTTCATCAATGACCTGGATGAAGTGACAGAGTGTACCCTCAGTAAGTTTGCTGATGATACAAAACTGGGAGAAGTGGCTGATGCACCAGAGGCTGTGCTGCCATCCAGTGGGATCTGCGCAGACTGGAGAGCTGGGCAAAGGCAAACCTCATGAATTTCAACTAGGGCAAGTGTAGAGCCCTACACCTGTGGAGGAACAACACCATGCACCAGTGCAGGATAGGGGTGTACCTGCTGGAAAGCAGCTTCAGTCAGAAGGATCTTGCAGCCCAAGTGGAAAATAAGTTATCCATGGAACAGCAATGTGCCCTTGAGGAGGCCAATAGTATCCTGGGGTCCATAAAGAAAAGTGTCCCCAGCAGGTCAAGTGAGGTTCTCGATGATCTTCACAAGTCCCTCACAGTCTACCATTCCATGATTCTATGGTTTTAAAGACAGCAATCAATGTACAGGGCTACTTTATTCAGAACTGTAGAAAAGACTTGCTATTTAGGATCAACATGGTGAGATTACTGGTGCTCAAAGGTGTTCCAAGAGGGTATCCTGGTACAACTCTGGCTGCCCCCTTGCTGCCCTGCCTGTTTCAGACAGTGCCACAGGAGTATCCTTTGTTTCAGGTAACATCAGAAACATTTGTAGTGTGCCTGGAGTCCTAGAGAGTAAAGCAGGCTGCATTCAAGCTCAAAATAAATTACTTTTGTTAAACACGGTATAGATTTGACTGTGCCATTTTGACAGGGAAAAACAAATGACTGTGGCTGCTTCTCCAGCTGTGTTTGAGAGTCCTCAGCAGTTTGCCTTCATTCTCTGAGCACTGGTGATCACTGTCTACAGACAATTTGGAATTGAGAAACAGTAGGACAGGAGTTCGGTGAATGGTTATGGATTTTCCTCAGCGTAATGACTAGCTGCTGACAAGTTTGTAAAAAGGAGCTGTGGACAGAAAACAGTAGTGACAATTCATATCACCTTGGCTTTAGCTGACTTCATCCCTGAGCTGAGGGAGGCTGCAAGCAGCTGGACCCTTTCTCCTCACAGACTTGGACCTCTCCTTCGTGTCCTGCTGGTTACCAAGCCCATCTGGCAGCTGCAGCAGCATCTGTCCCTCAGCCTGTTCTGAAGGAGGAGGCAACCCAGTGCTGGAAGCAAGGGTATGTAACACCTCAGTATTTCAGACTGCCAGAGGAACAAGAAATATCCCACATGACATTGCTTCCGTGCAAGAAAAAGCAGAAAGCAGCTTAATTCAGAATTCTTTTATAAATGATGTGGGTCTGTGTTTTCTTTTAAAAGCCTTTATCTTTCTAGCATACCCCACTCTTTTGAGTGTTTTCCATTCATCACTCCTTGCCAGTTTTCAGCCCTGAGTTCTTTGCTAGCTGTCTGACATAATGTCAAATGGTAGTCCCCTGTGGAGAGATGCAGAGCCATTTTGTCTGACTTGCTTTGCAATCAGTTCCTGTTACCTCAAAACCAGCAGTAGCAAAGAGCTTGACATAACCCGGCCCGGTGAGGAAAAAAATATGGTCTCACAAGGAAAAACTGGAAGAACAATCATACCCAGGAGAAACACTATGCTCTGGTTTGTGTTACTTGAGGTTGCTTATATTAACATTAAATGGCAAGCTCCAGGAAGGAGGTAAGTTTACACAACATAGAATATGTACAGATTCTGACTACATGATGGAAACAACACCTGCTGAAAACTTTAAAACTTGCATATATTTTCCATGTAAAACATACTTACATTACTCCTTCATCCCATTTTTGATATTCATCACTTGCTCTTCTATGTATTCTGTGAACAAGGATTAGATGCACGGGTTGCCAGTGGAGAATGCAGTCTCCGTGGGTCTCCTATGTAAACATGAACTTTTAGCATTTACCCTGAGTAGACTTTTTAAATAAATAAGATTTGAGTGCAGATTTCACTGAGGCTTGTGCAACACTGGAGTCATTCCATTTTAGACCCCATAATTATGAACAAGCAATTAGTTCTGAGTGACTGCATTTGCTGATTACAAAATCTTATATGAACAAACATCCACCCCTTCTCTTTCTAGACCCCACCATGGGGGGTACAAGCTTTCTGTTCTCTGAGCGTGTTTTGATGTCAGAATTGACATCAAAATTGACACCTCACCTACTGCGAATAATCTCATTCAACCAAGAGAAGAGAAAATAAATAGGAAATGTGGATTGAAACCCAAAAGCACACGAGCTGGAATCACCAGTACTGATGCAGATAGCCATTCAAATGAAGACTCCCTTCTGCTGAGTATTACTCATCCCTTTTCATATTCATATGGGCTGTCCAAACTTTGTGTCACTAGGAAAGAAGAAAGCTGAGAGCTGGGTAGTGACTTCACAGCAGATTTGATGTGGCACAATATGATATGTGCACTGGCACAGCCTATTTCTGCTTGAGCATAGCAGAATAGCCTGCAAAACAAGAGGTGTGTGCACCCTGCTATTTCTGCAGCCATCAGTTAGTTTTCTATTGAAAACCATTCACTGTTTCTTGTCTATAGCATCTTCTGCCCTTTATCCTGACTATAAAACTGGAGATGGACAGTCTTAAAGCTGGTCTTAACCCTTTAAACTGCTGTTAATATCAGGAAAGGCCATATGAAGAACAGCAGGCTCCATGGTAGCAGCTCTTATGAGGGAGGATTGGTCTTTAACATGGGTCAATGTCTTCAGTTCAGCTTCTCCTACTTCGTCTCAACCTTTCCCCCTTTAGAGAACTAGTTAATTATAGTCTGAGAACTATAAATTGAATGATAAAGGTGTGAATTATAATAATTATATATAATATAGAATCATAAATTAATATTATATCAATTACATACACCATAGAATAATTATAATAGTGTTAACAAATAAGAAACTATTAATGAACAATAAACTACTATTTATTATAATATTGCTATATAATAATATGACAATGCATAAATTATATATCATTATATTATTATTTGTCATTAATATGAATTATAAAGGGTGTGTGGAAAGCAAGTTTGCAGTCTACAAAGATGCCTAAATGATATAAAAATACTGAGCTTTTGATAATCATAGAAAGACTTCAAGATATTTCATCCTGGAGAAACTTTTTTAATATGTTGTCACAGGTGGCTTACTTCATCTCTGTGAACCCATAAATTCAAATGCAATGCACACTTGTGGTTTTCTTGCACTTCCATTAATGAAGGAGATTCACAAAAATGCATGCAGATTTGACCTAGATTGTTGCCTTGCATACCTCTGAAAAGACTTCTCCTGTTCAAACAGATGAGGCATCTATTAATTTAGCAATATAAAGACTGCCAGTGCAAATAAAATATAATTGTGTTTCAACTTAGACCCATGGGAAATGTTCCCAAAGTCACATTTGTTACAGATTCAGATTTAACTGCCAGTGATGCACCTATTCCTCTTCTGCAACAACACCAATACGGCTGAGGAACTCACAGGGAATTATTATTTCACTGAAGGTTACTTGGAGGACAAATAAAGATGCTACCAGAATTAAAAACTACAAATAAAAGAAGAGCTAGAGATAATATGCTATGTAGAATCTTTAGTACAAATAAGCAATAATATCCTGTAATTTAAATATTCTTTCAAGGTTTGCTGGCTCTTTATTTCCTGAAGAAGAGAGAGTGACTGGTTTAATTCAGACTACTTATGCAGCTGATCAAGCATGCTGAAAGCAGACACTGACCAACTGAAGTTTGGTTAGCTTGTTATTATATGCAGGTCTCTTCTGTGCATGGGGTAGTGGAGTCATTATCATTTTGAGATAAACAGCAGCATGTCTGCGAGGCTGTGGAAACAGCATCAAATGTTAGCGGCTAAAACTCAGTTATATTCAATTGTGTGTTCAGGTCCTAAGACTTAGACCTATAACATGAATTACCAATTTATCTAAATTTCAGCGAGTGAGAAGAAATTTAATTATCTCAAGAGTTTAGCATAGCACTTCCTGGATGTGAATGGAATTTATTCCTACTGCTTGTTTTAGCAGGGATGAGGATTTTCTAACACAGGAATATGGGAAGGTAGCCAGTCTGCATGTTTCAAAAACACCAGGATTTGTGAGACATTGTGACAGAAGTTAATGATTTTATCATAGATGCCTAGAAAAGCTGTATCTGCAACTTGATACGTATATAAGTATATATACAAATACATATGTGACTGTTGTTGCAATTAGAAAAAGGAATAAATGACACCACCTGATGAGGTATTTCTAATCTCTGCTTTCCTTTCCTTCTTTCTTTTAGTCTTAACATATTAGGACACTTCTCTAGGAAGCTGGAAGGGCACAGATAGTGAAGTTCTTTTGTAGGTAAAGAGCTCTCAGCCCAAAGTGCTTATCTAGCTTTGCCTTGTGTTGCATGGTAATATTTTTTCCCTGAAATAGAAATGAGGTATGGAAAAAGTCAAGAGTGCAAACCAAACCACTTTCAGTTTTGTTTAGAACTGTGACTGAGCATTAAGCATGGCTGGAACTCTGCTGCTAGGATTCTGTGCTGGACTTAAATACCGTGGTAATGGGCAGTGGGAAAGCGTGGAGATCTTGGTCATCAGCAGCTTGCTGTTTCTGTTTGTTTGTTTGCTTTTGTAAAATTTTCTCTTGAAAACCTGTTCAAAACCATTAACAGCAATGGGACTGAGTGGCTTTCACTGAGGGTATAATTTGAATACCATGGGTTTATTCAGATGTAGAAGTGGCCTAATTTGTTTGGAGACCTTTTGTTGTTAGTGATGCAAGAAAAGAAAAGAGCTCAGAGAACACAGAGTCTATTGGTGGCAGTAAAGAAAAGAAAATCTTATTGCTTATAAACAGAACATATGTGCCATGGAATCACTGAGAAAAAGAAAACACTGAATCCTACGGTGTTTTTAAATAAGGGGTTTCATTTCAAAGAGGAATTATGCTTTAAACTGTATTTTGTCTCTTAGAAGATACAAATGTCTTAAATACATGTTGACTGATCTGCACACAAAAACCCAGTTGCGTTTGGACTGAGCCCACAATGATTCATACAGTTCTAACCATTCTTAACAGTACTGAGAAACAAAACAGTAGGTGCAATAGAAATCCTGGTTTACCAATAAATGTGAAAAGACAGCCATCAACAGTTAAGCTCCTTTATAAAACCAGACAGCAGAACAAAACAACAGACTGCAGGAAAAAATAAAAGAAAAAAAAAAAAACAGCGTACATCTTCATCTACAACCAAAACTTATGCAAATCCCATGTGGATGTAACACTTTTGTTGTGTTCTAGCTAAGGATATCTAAGAGAGGCTTGAAGACAAGTTTGAGATGGAATTAATATTGCTACTGCTTCTGACTTAAACAAAACCAGTTTCCCTCTGTTCAGCATAAAACTTCTATTCAACCCGCAGGAAAAGTTTTGGTACTTGCAAGAAAACAAGCATAAGACTCAAAATGTTCCTAAGGAAATGTTCTTTACATACATCAGTACAATATCAGATCATGCACAAGGGCTGGGCTTTAATTCCTCATGTGTTCCTGCAGAATGCAAAAGAGTCAAACCTGCCTCCTGTGAGTGAGCGACTGGAGTTGAGAGAATTGCTGGCATTATTTTGCTCTATGTGTCAGAAAATCTTTTCTTAAAAAAAGTAAAAAAAAAAAAATCAAGGACTGAACATTTCATGCTGAACCATCCTTGGGCTGCTTAAAATGTTGGGTTTTTTTCTTCTTGTATATGAGGTTTAAGTTAGATTTGCTTTCTGTCTGATTCAAAGAAGGCGTCTGATTTAGGCTTTTGAAGCTTTAACTGAAATGTGAAACTTCCCTCAGAGTCCTGGATACTCTACAAGCTGTAACTGTCCTACCTTCTCGGTCTGTACCCTCGACATCAGTGAGCCAGAGGATCAAAAACACCTTTTGACTTGGAGGCTGGAGCTTCCCAGAGAGTAGCATACAGCTTTATGTTCCTGTGATGTGTTTAATTACGAAGGTGCGGTGCGACGGCATTGCAGAGCCACCTGGGAGTGCTGCCATACCCATTGGCCTGATGTTCAAGTACTCTTTTCTGAGGTCAAATGGTTTTAACTCTCCTGTCACAGGATGGGAGTCTATGGTTGCTGCATTGCTCTAGAGAGCTCTAAGCAGTGGCGTAGTGTGTTGAAGGGGATTGACACTTCCTCTTATCCAAGATCTTCTACAGATGAAAAATTATTTAGTCTGTTTGATCTGAAGTCAGGATCCATTTATTTCATTGCCAAACCCACATTTTTAATGAGTTTTCTCATTTCTTGGCAAGTTTACAGAAATATCCCTCAGAATAGAGATTGCCTTGACCCTTCAGTCTCTCATCTTCCAAAGAGCCTCTGAAGTAGGCCAGACAGAGACCGCACTCCAGGGAAATGAGCTATAGTTGCTGTATTATGCTTTGGAAAAAGAAACTTCATTTACGTTAGAGGTGATTTCATGCTTTTGGGGATTAAACTAAGAGTAGCCAGAGAGCACAGAGGCTAAACTAAGCCATGTTCTACATCTGAGCAGAGCTTCTGGCTCACTCCTGAAGACCTGCCCTGAGAGCTGTATGGGCTGTGAGCTATGTAAATGCATTCTACTCCTAGATAAGGACAAGGACAAGGAGAAGGGTGACACCAAGCAGTGCTTTCATTAAGCAGTTTCAATATATATATGAAAATATCTTTTTAATTGGAAAATTAAATGAGATACAATGAAGACTGATGTGGTTTTCTGCTAAGGATAAAGAAACGTGAGGGTAAAGTCAGCATGCTGGAACTGATTCTTATTTAACACAGCTGTTTAAACAGCTAAGTTTGTTGAATGTGGCACTAACAAAGTTTTCATATTTTGATATGGAAAGACTGCTCTAAATTGGCTTATTTTATATGAAACATCTTTGGTTAGGTAGATGTGCGAGTTTAATTTACCTTTTGGTGTAGAAATATAGCAAAATATTAATTAAAAAAATGTAGAGTTACATCTAATGACTTATTATTATTTCGTTTTGAGGATGTAAACTGCAAACATGTAAGCAGTGCCCATGGCTTTCACTACCATAAACCATCAATTTGAAAGGTCTCATTAGTAAGTAGGATGTCCACTTGGAAGTGTTTACAACATTGGATCTTAAAATAGAAACTATAATCAGCAGGCTATGTACTCTTGGCCGAACATCTGTAAATATTCATTAATGACACCAAAAATACAAGAAAAATGACTAATGTGAGAGCTATTCAGCTTAAACCAAGTGCATTCCTTATTTTGTTTGGAGATCAACTGCTCTACTAATAAAAAAATCATGCAAATCAGGCATAATATACTGACGATTTTTTTTCCTGTTAAATTATAAAGGAGCAATGCAGCAAAGCAAGAATTTCCCCACTTTTAGTAATGTTGTATCTCTCTGTAAATAGGGGCTTGATCTGCATTATATTTGTAAATGATACTAAAGCAAACAAGGACATAAGGAGCAAGAGACTTAGGAAATCATCACTAAGAGGTAGTGTCTATGTTTCTGCCTGGTTTAACTATTTAGAAACAGTCACCAGAAACACACTGCACACCTAGGGATTGTCTCATACCTCTGGCTTTTTCTTTGTCTGAGAGCAAATACCAAAAGCCTGGACCCCAGCTCTTACAGGTCAATACCAGATATGTGAGGAGCCAGGAGGGACCATGAGTGTATCCAAATCCCACTTTCCTTGTGCTCAGACTCAGACCCAAATGGCAGTGCCTGGGATTGCCAGATCAATTGCCTGCTTTCAAATCCTCTCCACAACCCATGTAACTGTTTCACAGTCATATTCTCCCCTCTCAGAAAGCACAGACAGTAGCATCATGTTTGAGGTCATACTGAATTATTGCTGTTAATGGGGATATTAACCTTTGATATGAATAATTACCAAAAGATAACTTCTAGTTTTGTGCTGATTATGTAACTGAATCCTAACTGTAGTTGAAACCATCAAGACTTTCTATAACTAAAGTATAAAGTGGGGTTTTTCCATCTTTCAAATATCTGAACTTGAAACTATTACATAAGAGGCATCTTCTGCATCTCATCTGATGTGTATCTCAGGCTATTACAATACCAAAGCAACATGATTGCCTTTTTTTTATTTTGCAAATAAGCCATTTTTTCCTTCTGTTACTTATAATTGCTTCTAATACTTATTACAGAAATATCCAATAAAGCAGAAACTCTTTGTAGTTACTCAGACAGCAGACTAATATTCTAATTAACAATAAAAAGTCATGGTATCATAATTGCTTCATTTCCGTAGCGCATAAGTTGCTTACAAAAAGATCTGATGATATAATTGCTTCACATATATTTTATAGCTGTATGAATGAATTTCTCTTCCACTCTCAAAAAAAGAGGGTTGTTCTATATAATTAGAAGTTATTTCCTTCCTTTTTCATATTCATATAATTAGAAAACAGAAAAGAATATGTTCTTGAAAGCAGAATATAATAAAAAATACATTCTCTTTGCATTCTTGTGCTTATACACAGCAAAATACATTTTGAGTTGGAAACCCTTCAAATAAAACACTCATGCTATTAAAAAATAATCAAGAATGTAATGTAGTTGAGGGTGCTTTATTTTGATGTCATTTTATCAGTATTTTAACGAGTGTGTTTTTGCTATATGTGCTATTTATAGACAAGAACACACACGCATTCAAATGCAAGCACAAGCACACAGTTTAGCTAGCAACATGGAAAACAGAGCAATAGGTTGTTTTCTGGGTAGTTTTAAAAATATTTGTAATTTTTACCTATCTTACAAGTCCAAAATATATTTATGATATTAAAGCCATCATCTTTTACTTTTTCCTTAATGTCCCTCAGTGGAAATACATCTGTTTTTCTAATGAGTAGTTACTCTACAAGTAGTTACCTGTGCAAGTACACATCTGGTTTTCCATCAGGCCGGACTCTCAGGCTGTGGAAGGATGCAGGATGGGACCATGGGTGCATCCTGCATCTCTCTCCTGCTGCTGGGCAGGAGGTACCTGAGCACCAGCACTGGCTGCAGCCTCACTACACAGGGCAGTGTTTTGCTGGAAAGTCAGCCAAGGGACCCCTGTTCACCCCAGCTGGCTTGGGTTCTTGAGAGTTCTACCCAGACTAGGGAATATGAGGGTAGCAGAGGAAGGGAAGAGAAGGCATCATGTTGACTGACTGCCCTGGCAAGTTATTTTGTCCTCACCTTTGAAGCAACAGGATTCAGTTTTGCTTACACAGCTGAAAAGTGTTAAATGGACTCCAGCTCCATTTTTGTTAACATAGCAGCACAAGGCTTCTCACTGGAGTTGGATTTGAGGCAGCTGGAGTAAATTCTTTGATGCACAGTATCAATGATTTTCAAGCAGAGCCAACTTATATTTTTAAAGGGAAGAGGAGAGAATAGAGCCTTTCTTTAGCAAGACTCACTTCTGAACAATAGCCCTAAGGTGTGGCTTTCAAGAAGCTGTGCTGGCAGAGAATAAAAATTTATTTTATTTTTTTTCGAAAACACAGCCAGGTATTTGGTCAGCTTCTCCCCTCATGCAAAATTCAACAAAGAAACTGCAGAGATTTAATCAGGTTTTTTCCACCTCTGTGTGAGGATCATGTGTTTCACTAGCCGCAAATTTCCTTTTCCTTCAACCTGGAGCCCCATTTGCATCTCAAGTGAACAACAGAGGTGTCCAGAAAGCCTTTGGGAGGTTGTGCTGACAGAGATGAAGCTTGAGTTTTACCATCTGCAGCCTGCTTTATTCTGTACTCACCCACCACGGAGTCTGTAAAGTACAAAACCAGATCGTATGGTAACTTAGAGGGTTTTTCCTTCCTCATGGTTTCATCGTCAAGGATTCTTCTGAATAAAAGGGCACTGGACAAATGAGGACTATTATGGTGCTGCAGTGTATATATACACGTGGTGTGTGGATGTAACATGCTGCCTGGACACTTTAGACATGCACAAGCTAAGAGCACAGTGATTTAGACTGTGATGATGACTTCCATCCCCTTTGCCTTGTGGCACTCTTTGGAAAGGTGCAACTCATTCTGCCCCTCTTGTTACTGGTCCTCTGCCTGTCTTGGAACATAACAGAGGGAATCCCTGTGCATTTGTGTGTTGGTTGGTCTTCAGCTGCACTTGTTTTTGCAGAATTAGCACCCAGAAGGCAGCAGCTGGGTGCAGATATGATGAAAGAGAGCAACTCTTCTATATAATTGTCTCTATTTAGCTAGATATAGCTGTAGTCATGACTGGCATTTTAGCTTGTGTGTGTCAGAGCTCCAAATTGCTAATCCATGGATAAACCCTTTCAGCATTACCATGCTGAACTTCTGCATGCTAACACTGCAGCTCCTCTTCAGCCTGCTGCATATGTTTGGGTCCAGAATGAGTCTGTCATGTGAGCTATTGGGCTTTGCTGACATCTAATATTCCTCCATGCATGGTCTCATATTCCTCCATGAAGTAATTCTTTGCATCATATATGTCCTGTGCCCTCACTGGGAGTGTTCACTTCATCTCTCCTGCTTAGTTCCTCCTTCAATGACAGTAAGCATTTCTGTGCATAGCAGTGATACTGCCACTCCTCACTAATTCTCTATTTGTCTTCAGTCAAAAACTACTTTTACAAACAGCTACAGCAATAATGCTCAACAGAAATTTGGAAAATGATGCTTTAAGTGAAAATATCCACTCCAGGAAAGGCAGGATGTCAAGTCAACAATCCAACCTCCTGCACAGCAGTGGATGTATGACTAAAACTGCCTTTGTCTTATTCTGAGCAAGCAGGGACCTTGCTCAAACACCAGGGACAGCTGTTGTACTGCTTACTGCTATGTGAGGCTTCTCTGTGCCCTTCCTCCCAGCAGGTACCTCACTTGTCTCTCTTTAACACCTCAGTACACAGGCCAATTCATACTTGGAAGATCCTGAGGAAGTTATTTTGGGAAAGGAATAAGCAGAAATTTCCAGAAAAGACAACCATTGTACATCTATGCTTAATTGGACTGCTACAGAAAATTGAAGGCTTGAAATTAAAGCTAGAACAGGACTTCTAAGAAATTTTGTGAGGGGAAAAAGGGCAAGAAATAGCCTGCAAGCATCATATAACATTTCTGTATTGCTTCTCAAAGGGTTATTGCAGGCACTTTTTCAGGAACATTATCTGTGCTGTGTTGTTGTTGCTGTCTATAAGGAAGCCACCATAAGAAAATATGATATTGCTGACTACATTTTTCACTTGTGATACTAGTTACCTCCAGTCCTGTTTGACAGTTTGGTTCCTACTCTATTCTAGTGCATACCTACATGGGAGGAAAACAGTTAGGAGAGTGATAATTAAGTTGTTAAGCTGAAGCACAATTCCCTTGACTCAGTCACTCTGCCCTTGAACAATTTGTCTTCCTACAACAGAAAAGGCAATTTAACATTTAAAACTCTCTGCCTTTATTTCAACTATTTGCACTTGGCAGCAAGTGCTCTTTTTGCTCCCGTTTGAAAACCAGTGGCAGGGGTGAGAGGTAGGGCCTTGCCTACCTGAGCCAAGGACAAATTCTACACCACAGGAACAGCTTGAGGTCCTGCACTGACTAGTGAACAGGGATTGTTCTGATTTACAAACTGTGCCTGAAAAATTCTATGCACATGATGCTTGTGTGGTTTGTGGTTTATTGAAACCCCATCATTTAACTATGGAAAGTGAGTTTATTCTTAAGTACCCAGAAAGTCAAAGTGTTTATTGTAGCAGTAGTCCTTCCAGTGTGGCTAACTTTGAAACATTACACATGCTGATTCTTCATTTGTCCTAATGCTCCTGTAAAGATTCCCTTCCTCCTTCCCCTTCCCTGAGCACTGAGTTTACCAGCATAACAAGAAGGATCTCTCCTTTGCTAGTCCCATTCCTGTATCCTCACCTCAGGCTTTGGTCTGGCAAGCCTAAAATCCTACACGTGTTGCATCCACATTTAGAGGAGTTCATGGATTTCAGAGAAGAGAGAAAAAGTAACAACTCAGAGGAATTGGGTAGCTTGCTCATTGCCTGGCTACATGAGTGTGTGTCATAGAATCATAGAATCATTCAGTTTAGAAAAGACCCTTGAGATCATTGAGTCCAACCATTAACCCTACTTTACAACATTCACCCCTCAACCATGTCCCCCAACACCACATCTAAACACCCCTTAAACAGATCCAGGGATGGCGACTCAACCCTCTCCCTGGGCAGCCTATTCCAGTGTCTGACTACTTTTGCTGGGAAAAATGTTAAGACTGCTTACAATTTTCTTTCTGACTGAATTGGTGTTCTTTTTTTTTTTTTTCTTTTGAAATCTCCTAAAAGAACTCAAAGGTATCGTACTAGCCAATTAGGTATGTGTCGTGGTTTAGGGTCAGNCGTCCAGCAGTGGCCTTGGTCTGCACACCAGCCCTTGGTAGTAACTCTGCCCATGGGCTGTTCTCACTGCTGGCAGCAGACACTGCCTGTGAGAACAGGCTGCTAACTTCAGACAGTGCTGCTAGTTAGAAGTACTGAACTGGAAAGTAAAATCACCAAACAGAAATAGTTCTGTTTTCACCCAAACCAGGACAGTATGTGTGCTCAGGAACAGAAAAAAAATGGATACTTCTGTTTCCATGAATGTAATAATTTATATACACAGAAAGATTGAATCACATTGAATGCTTAGGATTTTGTCTCTTTTCTTGAGAAGGTTAAGAGTGATAAAAAGAAAGCTACTGCTGATCAGAAAGTACTATCTAAAATATGAACTAGAAACAGTTGTTTAAAAAATCAACCAAAATAATATCTGTCGAGAAATAGGTTGGGCTTGTTTGATTGTTTTTCATTTAAATGTCTCCAAAATTTACCTTCTTTTCAAAAAAAAAGTTACTTTGATACATGTTTTAAACCACTTTTAGTGACTAATCCAGTCTATTGCAGAGAGCAGGAGTGGTCACATAGTATCTCCTGAGCTGTGTGCAGTTTGTCACCTGTTCAGCTCTTCCCTAGGCTGTATGTACATCATGTAACAGCCTCTCCAGGGCAATTTCAATCCATTCCTGAGAGATTAAATGATTTTACATGGGCTGCTGTGTCTGCATCTGAGGGTTCAGCTCTAAAACCTGACCCTTTGTGTTCTGCAGTGAAGACATGGGATGCCTGAAGAGTTACCACATGTAATTTATGAACTACTTTTGTCCAAGTAATGCAATTCCTTGTGATTTTTACCCATAGTAAAGTTCATAGCATTGAGTGTGGACAATCCAGGAAAAAAAGAGGTACTTATATCATATGTCACTATTTTTTTGCCTAAAATAAAATCTAGTTTCTAGGAATACATTGAAGGAGACTGAGGATGGGCATCCGAGACTCGGTTTACATCCTCACCTTCCTAGCCATGATGTCAGAAGGTGATATAGTTTCAGCAGTGAAGGAAATAAAAAAAAAATATATATATGGATTTGTGTTGCGTAAAAGCAGCCATTGAACCTAAAGAATCTTTTTCCTAAGGGAATTATTCTGCAGGAATATCTCTGGCAGCTGTGAGAGACGTTGTTGTGAAAGCTGTGTTTATTTATCACCCCCAACTACTTTACACATAGATACCTATATGCTTGCATACAGAAACACACAGAGGTAAATGTACGTGCACACAGTCACTTCAGATTCCTATCTTTCTTAAATATAATAAATAAAACAGGCAAAAAATATAATTATATATATAATAAGTAAACCAGGAAAAAGGATAGTAAAGGCTGTTATGGGAGAAATCTGTGTTTTTCCTCTCAGTCCTTTTACAAAACATATAGAACCTATCCAAGCACTCTGGAATTGTAATAAATAAGTTCAAGGTCTTTACAAATTTTTGAGTTCAATATGATAAAGGACACATTCAGAACAGGCCGATTGACATAAAAATCCAGATCCATTCCAGCATCCAGGCTTCTAACTCTCTGATCTTATTAAGACATTCAAGGTTTATGGAGAAATTAGGAGCCTAGGTTCTTTACTGAATCTGAACCAAAGACTTTAGAGACCATTTTTAGTGCAAGAAGAAGGTTTTCCAAGTGGAAGTTCAGTGGGTCCACTTAAAAGCTTTAGGGGGAAAAATTGTCCCAATGTCCACTTGTCTTTGCTTTATGGCCACAGGCCAAGACAACTCATGTTTATAATCTATCATACATATATCTTGGTTTTATTTATATCTGGGACCACAACAGAATTCTTACTTCTAATGTGTCCCATGGATAAAAATATTGAAATGTATTTATGGAATTTCATTCCTTACAGGTGATTGGGGTATTACTCAGATATTTCTGGTAGGGAGTGAACAGACCATTGTACACTCTGAGCTGCAAGGGTTTCAGTTTATTCTTGTTTTTTTTTATTTTAATCCCAATTGTAGTTTAACACTCATCCAAGTTCTAAGACAAATTTAATTACCAATGACATGATCCTAGTGAAATACTACTGAGGCCAGCATAACAGGTCTGCTGTTAAACTGTCAAGGCCAATTAGGTAAAAAGTTTTTTTCCTTTGTCAATTCCCAAAAGTGAAAAAGAAAACTTAACTTCATTTGACAAGTGCAAGCAACTACTGAGAATCACTGAACAGAGATATCTGTAATAGTCATTAAGCTGTACAAAATCAGGAAATGAAATCTGGTTTGTTTCACAAAGTAAGCTGTAGTTTTACCTGCATGTGTGTGATGGGAATAGGAGGAGCTGTAAACCATCTCTCAGAATCAGTAAATAAGGCAAACTGTGGAGAGCTGAAGAGAATGTTTGTACAGACATACCAGAGTTACTGACCCACAGGTGAGGAAAGAGAATATTAAGGAAAATACAAAGTAAATTGAGATCTTCTCACATTATCTACATCATTGGGGCACCAAATCAAACACCATGCAGGCTTGCATCATACTTTGAAGTCTATGGCTGTTGGAAAGGAAAAGGAACTTTTTCACTGGTCCATGATAGTGTTACTTCCAACAGTTATGTAGGGGAGCTACTCACCAAAGTATGTAGGCTGCCTAGTGCATAGTACATGAGATTTCCTCTTCATTTCAATCACTAGAACTTTAGGAAAGGTGCATACTGCACACACTCCTGACCATCAAAAGTTATCTTTCTGTTCACTTACAGACAACAGAAGAAGCGTCATGCCTCTGAAAAACACTACAACTGCTCTACAAGTTTGGCAGTGCCCATCACAAGTGAGCAACAGGTACAACCTGACCCGATCTACTGCTAATTAGTAATCCTTTCTATCCACTTTGCATAGCATCTCAGGCACTGAACAGCTTAATTCAATCACATAGATAGAATCAGTCATTCCATATGATTGACATTACTGAAATACTTAGAGGGTCTGGCATTTCTTCAGTGGAAGCCAAATAAAGTTTTCCATTGATATTAAGGGCAGCAATGAATACAAACTAAGCATCCTGAACCTTGATTATCATTTACATGAAATTCACACTGTGCAAAGTTTGTCGTTTCAGGCACTGAGAAACCTGTGTTAAACTTCTGGTAAGCAACAGAAAACCATCTCATACAGCAGGCTGTGCTTTGCTAGCAGTGTTAGCATAGTAACGTGAGAAGCTAAAAAAGGACCCATGGAGAATTGGATTACTGCATATAGGCTGGTTTCTGTCAGCAGAGCTAGAGAGTGAAGCACGTAAACAGGTGCATTGTCAGTAACACAAACACTCAGGATATTGATAACAGATATCAATTAGCATTGATGCCACAGCTTAAAACCTCTTAAACTCGGTGAAAAGTAAAAGAAAAAAACCTAAACATGATGTTATGCCTTCTGAGAGGCATGTTAAGAATAAGGCCAGTTTAGATGAGAAGGCAATTCACTCCATCTGGCACACTGTTGAGGACATACACCTCTGTTCCTTGGGAGACAACAATCTGTGCTGCTTTGTAAGACTCATGGTAGCCTTGGCCTCAGGCTGAGAATGTGGTACTCCCTCTCTTCTCCCCAGGTCTGATTTATTTCACAACTTAACTTAGACTTTTGCCACCTCCCACTTCCCTTTCTGGGCTATGACCCAGGAATACTTGCTTCTAAAACCCTTTCTGAACGTTGTGTGTCTAGTTACTGAAGAAAAGGAAAGCAGTAGAAGAAACAGGAGAAAAAAACCTTTCAAAATCCCTTAGGAAAGTTCAGGTCACTGACTTTCAAGGAAGTCTATGGTCCTGAATGATGCAACAGCCTTTTAAAAGGAGCAGCCTTATGCCTATCAACTCTCTAGGAATATTTCAACATCTGCATATTGCCAGTCAAAGCATTTCCACTGAAACAGGGCCAAGAAATTCAGATGATTACAGCTGATGTGTGTTTCAATTATTTATCTTTTTGGCCAACATTGAACAGATACCTACAATGAGTAGCCACCTTCAAAATCCATTTGCATCAATTTTACCTGAATTAATGAAAAGACACATACCTCTGCATTCCCCAGTTAATGGGGATTCTGAAGATTATGTATACCGAGGAAAGCAAGAAAAAGGGGTCAGTGTCTCTACAACATCATGACTGACCTAAGCTTTTAAATATGTATTAATGCTATATTTGTCATTATCTGTGCAAGCTCTGCTGTCCTTTACTAGATTTAACATTTTACACAACTGAAAGGATTAAATTATTTGATAGAGGCAGAGCGTGCCTCAGGTTTTACAGTAAATTTACTTAGCTAAAGGTTTCTACAGAGCAAGATTTATTGTATTGTGAGATGGAGCATAAACTTATAAAATGTTGGTTATTTACAGATTTTTAAAATTTACTTCCCTAATTATCTCTAGACCTGATAGATTAACTTAAGAGTTATTGCCTAACATACAATTAGTATTTTCCACCCTGGGAAAATTATTTAAGACAAATAAAAACCTTTTAATCACTATGGGTGACTACAGCTAAAATACCCTTATATTCCTTATTTTAATGGACCAATAATAAATTCTGTGGAAGTCTAAAAATTGTGGGTATTAATTATTGGTCAGTATTCAAACTAGTTTACTTTATTCTAAAAAAAAATATCAGCAGAAAGTTCAAAATAATCACTGAAAAATGGCCATTTTTCTTCCTCTAGCTAAAAATCAGTCACTGGAGGGAATATATGTAAGGAAAATATTTACAAAGCATATCCATAAGAGATGACTGAAGTAGGATGGCCTATTGGCTACTAAACAGAGAATGGGACTTAAGAGACAACAACAGCAACAACAACAAAAGGAAGTGTTTTGGTGTTGTAATCACAATAGACAGGAAGTCATTTGTTTTAAGGCCACATCCCTGATCTTCAGAGCCATCAGTGGTTTTAGCTGTTAGAGAGTTGAGCCAAACTGCATCCCAGATAGCATATCAATACACAGTGAAGAAAAAATACATCTATCCTCTTGGACCAAACAGCTGGCAAGCATATGGAAAAGTAACAAAAAGGAGAAGAAAAATCCTGTCATAAATATAGCAAGATGAAGAGATACCATCAGGAATGCAGTCATCAAATCATAGAATCATAGAAATGTTTAGGTTAGAAAAGACCTTTAAGATCATCATGTCCAACTGTTAACGTACCACTGCCAAGTCCACCACTAAACCCTGTTATATTACACCTCTAATATACTTTATGCACACTTAGGTGAAAGTTTCCTGGTTTATGTCAAAAGGGAGAGACTGAAAAAAAGAAAAATCAAAAAAAAGTCCCAGGCAAAACCTTGGCCAGTACAAAAAGCAATGAAAGTCTCCACTGTAACAAAACTTCAACGTACTTAGATTATTATGGATGTAGAAATATCCAGCAAAATTTTGCTTTGTTATACCAGACAGAGATTAAGATTCTGAAGTACATCAGTGAAAATAAACACATTTTTAGGTACAATATAGACAGGTATTATATGTATATATATAAAAAAAGAATCTCTGAGATGCAAAGATGTACAGACATTGTAAAATTGTACTAGAAAGGTATTTGACTTTTAGACAGATTCCTCAGTCACACCATCAACCAGAAAAAAAAAGGCAAATATTAAAGAAAATAACAAACGTGAAACTTTACATTGTCTTAAGATAATTTCCTTTTTAAAGATTTTTTTTCTGTTACTTACTCTGCTCAGTTTGGGTCAGTGAATGGGTACATCCAGCTAAAAGAAAGAACTTATTTCTCCAATTGTGAGTGTTGCTTGCTCCTATTTTAATTCCTCCACGTTTTGCCTGTTTCTTTCACTTCAGTATTTGATCTTACAGCATGAAAGCATCATTATCAGTGTAGATAGTAATATTACAGCTCTCCCAGGTGCTTTATAGTCTCATTACAATAATCCCATGATGCATCTTGATTAAATTATTGCTCCCCTTTGAGCTTTCAACTTCTTTTGTTTCATCTTACATATCTGAGCTAGAGGAGAGCAATGAGTGATTTCTATAATGCTCCATTCTCTCACAGACACTGTTAAACTGCTGGTATTTGAACTAAACACTTCATTTTCTGTTAGTTACATTTCCTTTTTTACAAATGAGAAGGTGAAAAGGTGGCTATAAATTTTTCCTGCCAAATGAAACTCCTCAGAAAGGGAGAAGGAGCTGTATGGTATACAACTTTTCTCTATATTTAACTGACTCCTCTATAGCCAAAGCAAAGATTTCTATACTTGAGAGAGAAAACAAGAGCCAACACGAAGTCCACAAGGCAACCCCTTGATCAATTATCTTAAAAACCTCTTAGAGAACATGGTAACGAGACCCTAAAATAGCTCTAAGATATATACATGGTAACACCTACCTATTATGCTACTAGTCTTCTAAAGGTCTGTGGGAGGTGGTCTTGATGATAAATTATAGTGTATATTTAGAGGCTAGAAGAATGGCTTAATTATTATCTTCTTTTTTTAGTGTTACATTAATCTAAATAACACTAAATGGTAATTTAGATACTGGATGCAACTCCTGCAAGTAAGATGCTCAGGAAAAGTTGTTCATAACTTGTGTTCCTATGGCTAATCCAAGGTCTTTTCAGTATTACAGGAGACACTTTGTAGCTATTTTTCAGCAACGAGTAGCCCTCACAGTGTTATTGTTTGTAAGAAGATGATAGTATTTTATTTCATCCTTTCCACTTGCACGTAAACCAGGTATGTTTTTGCATTGTCACAGTTTGGATGGAAGTAATAGAGGCACTCGTGTTTTCAAACTCGCTTTTCCTCTTTTGATTCTTGTTGAAGCTTAGATGTTAAGCAAAAGTATCAGTAAAAAGTATCAGTAGCAGCTACAGAAGAACATCTGATTCCAGTAAAAACTGAAGAAAGATGAAAAGTGTGACTACTAATGAGATCTTCCTATGATAAGCCTTCCATGAAGGACAACTGGATGGTCTTGTGTCCTAACTTTAAGTTTTCTCCTTACTTTAACACACACAGTGATCACAGTTTAACAAGGAAACTGCTTACTGACATCTAACACTTCGGTCTTCATCCTTTTCACACCCGCTCAAAAGCTGTTTCTTCTTCCCCCCCATCCCTGATGGAAGAACTAGTGGAGGAGATACAGGGTCAAGGTGACTCAGTAGGCTATACCTACTGAATATTTGTGTTAAGAAACAATAATTCATGTGAAAATCAGCTAATTTGCTTTTCAAAACAAACAAATATACAAAAATAAGAAAGAAGCGTGCTTTTAACGTGAGCTTTCTCTGTCTATGCTGCATAATTGCTAACATTTCATTTAGCAGGTCACATTCACCAGTCCATTTAAATCAACAGTGCCAACTGTGTCATGTAAGCTGTGGGAAGCTGTCTCTGATGCCTGCATTCCAGCCAGCAGCCCAGGCAGCTTCTACCAAGCCCCCGGTGCAAAAACAGCTCTGCTATGAGCTCAGATGTTTGCTGCACCCCTCCCCTCCTCCCAGCAACAGTTCTACCTCTTCCAATTTCTCAAGGGCTACTGTGGATCCAGAGATCCCAATTAATTTTCTGTTACAAATGAGAGTTTGCAGGAAATTTGAAGAGTGTTCATGGATGGACTAAAAGGAGGTTCCTGAATAAACAAAGACTTTACTTGGAAATACTCAGATGTTATCCAGAAAATATGCACTGAGTTCATTAACTGGATGTGGATCTGCAAGGCTCTGAGTTCATTAAATGAATGTGAACCTGTTAGGCAACTCCAGATGGGATTTTGACTGAGATGATTTTGGTCATATTCCACATCTAAGACAGGAGAAAATACATATATTTAAAGTTCTGCTGTCGGGGAATCTTGATTAGAGGCTGATAGCTCAGCCAAGGCAAAGATATCACTGGAAACTTTTGGCTGAAAAGTTAAAAAGAAGTAATCAGAGCAGCAGAACAATTCATAGCATCACAGAATGAGTTGGCTTGGAAGGGACCTTTAAGGGTCATCTAGTCCAGTCCCCCTGCAGAAAACAGGGACATCGTCAGCTTGATCAGGTTGCTCAGAGCCCCATCAAGCCTGACCTTAAATTTCTTCCAGAATGGGGCCTCCACCACCTCCCTGGGCAACCTCCTCCAGTGTTCTACCACCCTCATGGTAAAGAACTTCTTCCCAAGATTGAATCTAAATCTACTTTTTTCCACTTAAAAAACATTGCCCATCATCCTATTACTACATGCCCTTGTAAACAGACAATCACCTTTCTTGTAGGCCCCAATGTGTGTAATAGAATCATAGAGTCATAGAATGTTAGGGGTTGGAAGTAACCTCTGGAGGTCATTGAGTCCAACCCCCCTGCCACAGCAGGGTCACCCAGGGCAGGCCACACAGGAATAGATCCAGGTTTTGAAAGTCTCCAGAGCAGGAGACTCCACAGCCTCTCTGGGCAGCCTGCTCCAGGCTCTGTCACCCTCACAGGAAAGAGGTTTTTCCCCTGTTGATGTGGAATTTCCTGTGTTTCCCCTTGCAACCATCACCTCTCATCCTACCACAGGGCACCACTGAAAAGAGACTGGCCCCTTCTACTTGACAACCATTCTTCAAATGTTTGTAAACATTCATAAGTTCCCCTCTCAATCTTCTCCAGGATAAACATCCCCAGGGCTCTCAGCCTTTCCTCATAAAAGAGATGTTCCAATCCCTTCATCATCTTTGTATTTCTCCATTTGACTCCTAGTATTTTCCTGACCCTCTTGAACTGGGGAGCCCAGAATTGAACACAATACTCCAGATATGGTCTCACTAGTGCAGAGTAGAGGGAGAGGAGAACCTCCATTGACCTGCTGGACACATTTTTCTTTATGGACCGCAGGATACCATTTGCCTTCCTGTCCACAACTTCTTTCTTCCACTTGAGATTTTTCAGCAGTTCCTTGCTGATCCATGCTGTTCTCCTGACTTCTCTATTTGATTTTTTACTCAAGGGAATTCACCTGTCTTGAGCTTGGAGGAAGTAATGTTTGAATATCAACCAGCTCTCTTGGGCCCCCTTACCTTCTAGAGTCTTATCCTAAAAGGATTCCTCCAAGTAGGTCTTTGAAGAGGACAAAGTTAGCCCTCCTGAAGTCCAGGGTTACAATCTTACTTATTGCCTTGTTTATTCCTTGTATGATACTAAACTCCACCATGTTGTGATCACTACAGCCAAGGCTGCCCCCAACCTTCACATCCCTGACCAGACCTTCTTTGTTCATTAATACACGGTCCATCAGCACTCCCTTCCTCACTGGCACTTCTACCACCTGCCGCAGGAGTTATCATCGATGCACTGCCAGAGCCTTCTGGACTGAGTATGCCTCTCTGTGTAGCCTTTCAAAGAAATATCAGGGTGATAAAAGTCACCCATGATCACCAGGGCATGTGATATTGAGGCTACTTCCAGCTGCCTGTAGGCAGGTCTTGCCAACGTCCTCTTCCTAGTTTGGTGGTCTGTAGTAGACACCCACAACTGTTTCACCAATATTTGCGTGCCCCTTAATTTTCACCCATAAGCTTTCAACATGCTATTCATCCCTCCCAGGTAGAGATCAATGCATTCCAGTTGCTCACAAACATAAAGAGCAACTCCACCATCATGCCTTGCTGGTCTATCTTTCCTACAAAGTACATAGCTGTCCATGGCAACATTCCAGTCATGGGAGCCATCCCACCACGTCTCAGTAATTGCAATGAGATCATGGCCCTGTGGCTGAAAACAGATCTCCTGTTCCTCTTCCTTATTCCCCATGCTGCATGCATTGGTGTATAAGCATTTCAGAGTGGGGATTGAGTGGATAGGTTTTGTCCTTGGTGTGTGGAAGACCTTCTGGTTCTCTGAAATGCCAGCCCCACAAGTCCTGGGATACGACACCCATCAGCCTCTCTAATAAGCCTGGTTACATCCCCCTCCCCTTCAAATCTAGTTTAAAGCCCTGTCAATCAGCCCTGCAATCTCTTGTGCAAAGACTCTCTCACCCTTTGAGAAAGGTGTTTCCCATTAGGTTTCAGCAAACCTAATGCTGTATAGGTCATCCTGTTGTTAAAACAGCCCAAACTGTTATGGTGACATCAGCTACAGAGTCATGTATTTGCCTGTTCACTGCACTGTTGCTGCCCGCCACCTGAAGGAGAGAGGAAAAGCTAATCTGTGCTCCAGAATGTCTCACTAATTGTCCAAAGGCTCAAGACTCTTTTGATTCTTCTATTTCTATTGGTTGCCACCTACATGGAAGGCCAGCAATGGATAATAGCCTGAGGGCTGTACCAAGCTAGGGAGTTTCCTAGTAACATCCTTAACCCGGGCTCCAGGGGGATGGCAGACTTCCCTGCTCATAGAGTCAAGCACGTGAATGGGGACACTTAGAAGAGGACCTAATTCCTCACGTGTATGATTTTCAACGATGTTGAAGAAAGCTTGTTCTCAGTAATGCTCAAGAGAGCTTTCAGGCTTTTATCTCAATATTTTTACTTTCCAGTTTGCTTCAGAAGAGATTATTTCCTTTAATGCTGGTTCTCAGTCAGGGGGAGACTGGAGGGAAAGACCCTGTCTCCTGCAATAAGGGCAGAGAAACCAAGAGACCTTTCTTGAAGTTTAGCAGATTTGATTCCTCTCCTGAGTAATGGCAGCAAATACTCACAATTGACTGTGGCTTTGTGCCGGGATTTTCTGTGATGTTTCCCATACTGAAGTCATTGTTGTAAATCCCGATGAACAGATCTGCCTCATGGTTTACCAATAAACACTTCTCATCACTGCTGTTTTGTGCTACAGAAGAATGTGACCCTCTGACTTTTGAAAATGCTAAAGCAACAGTGGCTGCTTTTGAAAATTCCCTTGAGATAAACATCACCTTTGTGTTAATTGGGTAGTTTTTGCTGGTCACTGAGTTTATCTCTAGATATTCTGTCCTACTAAACAACATGTGTGCGTAGCCTCACCTGCAGAAGAATAAGCTTCAAATCCAATTGCAAGAGGAATACTTTCATTCAGTCAAATCATGCTTTACACCACCACTACTCTGAGACAAGTATGGGTAGCAGGCTGCTCTTCTCATAGATTAGAGCATTTGAAAAGGGGGAAATGCTTTCAAGCATTACTTGGTATGTTATTGTGGTTTTAAACGTGATATTCAAGCAAGAATTTTGATTAAATATTTTATTTGATTTAAAATACCAGGCAAAGATATATATATAAAAATATATATTTTAATATATACTGCACAATTATATATTACTCTATAAAATACATGCTACATAGAATAGGTATACATAACAAACACACAAATATATTCACATTTTTAGATCTTTGTCCTTGGCTGATACTTAACAAAACAAGCTGATAAACTATCACTGCTCCAAACATCCTCCTTGCGACACCAGTCTGACTCCTGACAGCCTCCCAGCTGCTGCCAATTTTCCTTCTCTAATTGGTTCCCGAAATCCAGCCATTTTGTTTACAAATCAGCTTTGTTTGTTAGTCGATTTAACATGCTTCAAAAGTCTTAGAGCATAACTGGCTAATTGCTTACCAATTAGCAAATAGTGATTATGATTTTTCCTTCTGCAGCCACGGTCAGGTTTAATTTTTACTGTGGGGCATTGGTAGATATGATTTAAATACACTTTGAATGCTTAGAGAATCTGGTTTTGCAGCCGTCGATGTCAAAGTCCACCCAAGAGCGATTCTGTTCAGGAAACACATCTTTGTCATGTAAACTGCAAGTGCAAGCTCAACGTCAGTGACACGAATGTGCAGCAATAACACAAGCCATGAATATCATGACTACCCAGCTCCTGACAGGTACTGATGCCTGTTGCCATGGCACTGGCTCAGATTCCTGCCAGTCCTGAGCTGCAGATCGTAGCTCTTCCTGCATCCAGCTGTCACTGCGTTGCAGAACACTTGCCTCTGACATCAGAGTACTCAGCTTTTTAAGAAACACTCTTCATGTCTGGCAAAACAGGTGCAGATATAATGCGTGTATTTCCCCCAAATATTTGTGCATCTGATCTGTAGTTTTAGTCTGAGTGCAAGTGTGGAGAGAAAGGGACATTTACTGCTGTAGAAATCGTTTGTCTGAGTAAGGCTGGATGAGATTTGTTCCTGAAACGCCAGGAAAATCTCATTGCTTCTTGTC
The DNA here is from genome assembly GCA_013399075.1 of Chloroceryle aenea. Classification (NCBI taxonomy): domain Eukaryota; kingdom Metazoa; phylum Chordata; class Aves; order Coraciiformes; family Cerylidae; genus Chloroceryle; species Chloroceryle aenea. Next base: position 164,786 of record VWZY01010446.1, read on the forward strand.
TCACTTAATGGCAGGGGGTGTGAGAGCAGCAAAATAGAGCAGAATAGAGCACCTTTCATTAAGTGCAGAGTGACAGAGCTAAGGAACTCAATATTATCCACTAAGCAGAAAACATTCTGTGGAGTTTAATGCCTGTTATCTATGAGTTTCACGATGTCCCCCAGATACAAAATTTTTGACATAACACAAATCACAGAATAAGCTCATTCTGCAGTGCTGGGGACCTCTCTGAGCCCAAAGAAGGAAGACATGGAGCAGAACACTTGGAAGGTCTCAGAGTCATCTAAAGGAGAGGTAGAAGACAGCAGTTCTTAGAAATGTGCAGTAGCAGTCTCTGAAAGAGTGCAGGGGGTTTCAAATAAGTCCAAACAGTCTTGTAGGTCCACATGGCTATCATCTGAGAGCTGAGCCAAACACAAGCTGAGCAGGGTAAGGTTATAATTTAGCAAGGTGGCTGGATTTCATACCTGAATAATGCATCATGCATAAGATATGCCTAAAGGGAAAGATGTTTCTTGTAACTGCAGTCAAGATGGGTAAATGCTAAGGCTATTGTACTGCTTTTCCAAATGAATGTCATTCTGAATTAAGTTAAAATGAGGAGCCATAAACTGTGTGGTGATTTCATGGCATCTACAACAGTTAGCTATGGACAATAAAGCTTGGCCCTCTCTTTATTCTCTAGAAGTGACTGGGATGATGCTCCAGCAGCAGGGAGAGGAGGTGCTAGCAGATCTCACTTCTCTCTTTTTCCCCTTGCTCTTCTCCATCTGTGGGGGTTCTCTGAGCACTGGTGCTGAGCTGCAATAGAATCCTCAATGGGAGGGACAGAGGAGCAGAAGAGGGTCTTCATCTTGTGCTGAAGCTTCAAGTCCCAGAGGAGCAGATCCCAGCTGCTCACACAAGGTCACACTGACTCAGGAGAAGGGGCTAATGAGAATAGAGAGAATTCATCTCCTGCTACCCACAGCATATTTATACATATATATGCATACATTTAAATACATATCTTCTGAGGAAGTCACGTGGCTGTCTTTTGGGAATTTAACTCTGTGTTATAAAGTGGGGGGCACTGGACAGAAACAAGGACAATAATGACTTTTTTTTGTAGTATATCTTAAAGCCTTCCACAGACATTCATCTTTCTTCTACTACCTTGCTTTTCCATTGTTTTTGACCAGTCACAAGTTTTCTCACTTGTGCAGTATGTTGCAGGTCACTTATTTGCCTGCCCACATGCTGCTGCAATAATTCTCCTAGCATTTTTTTAGGGTTTGAAAGAACACCAGAAGTACCAGCAGTACAGCTATTACTCTACGAAGTGTAAACTGAGGCAGGGAAGCTTTCAGACAGGACAGTTTCGTGGGAAAGATGCCTGGCCTCTGTAATCCCACTTTCCTGCTTTAACTCCTAGACCACAACCAGGAACAACATAATGTGTTCTGGAACTGAACAACAGATTTTGCTGGCAAGTTCTGTAAATATCATGCTTTCTGTATTCACTAAAGCCTAAGCTAATGGCTTCCTTGAGCTTTGTGTGCACACTCCTCAGGGGTGTATGCACAAGCCAAAAAAGAGGGAAAGGAGATGGCTGTAAATACTTGGCTCCAGTATGTACATTACATCTGTCACAAGGGAAACAGTGAGAAAGGTTTGAAAAATGCGAGCCAGTGCAATTAACGCTGGCCAGGGGTAAAGGAAGATTTTCAAAATCTCCTTTTAGTGGTGCTTCTGCAAGAGACCTTTATGTGCATGCAGAATATAAACCTACAGTTAGTAGCAGGACCAAAAAAATAAATAATAATAATTATCAAGGAAATATTAACCAAATATGCCAATTTAGTCCCTATATTACTCAGCTGGAGTTACTCAAGATGTGAATATGACTCCAGAAATCAGCAGTGCCCCCATTGAAAAATGGCACATATTTATATTTTCAAAAGCAATTTTTGTAATAACAGTTTCATTATGTTCCAGAATATAATGACCACATGCTGCAGAATGAAAACTGGGGTAGGACAGGAAACATTTATCTAAAGGGAAAGTAAAAAAACCTAAAGCTATGTGGACACACTACTAGCATCTGGGATATTCCATTTAATTCAGACTTGCTGGCTTTCAGAAAGGCTACTTGATGAAGACTCAGAGGTGACAGTTTAAGGGAGCTTTGCATTGGCTGAGTCCATTTCCTTGCTTGCTATGAAAGAGCAAAGAAAGCAGAGAGTGCAGTCCTAAAAAGAATCCACATCACAGATATTATGACTAATCCTTTACTCACTAGCTTTGATCTTATCTGGGAACCAGCCACCTGACTTGGGAGACATGGAGACTAAAAACATTAAAATCATCTCCCGTATTTTAAAAAGCTGTGTTTGGAGAACCTGTGGTCCAGACCACCTCTGTGCTCTATGCACTATCATTGACCTCAGGTATGAACTTGAAAGAAAATTTGACTGTCTCCAAAGTTCTGATTCATTTTAAAAGCAGCAGCTGGATGTTGCTATACTCCTTTATGGGATATTTAGCTTCTGATCTGCATGGACAACTCATTAGTGGAACCTAACTGATATGCCTTTTGCTCCCAGCAAAGCCTTGTCTCCAATGGATTTGATTGACTGGAACTGTGGGAGTAAGATAACCTTAAAGCATGAGATTTGCAGGCTAGAAAATCTCAATTGGTTGGGCTTTTAACAGTAGCAAAGACTCTTCTGAAATCCTTAAGGAAACAGGGACAACTTCATGAGGTGTCGGAGCAAGAGCTGGCTCTCATTCACAGGAGTTGTTTTGTCTTTAGGGCTATACAAAGTAAAAGCCAGAGAAATAGCAGTAGGGCATTTTCACTTCAGCAGAAATATCCCATCTGTAAAGCAGTGAGACTGGTTCATGGTCTCACTTGCAGGACACCAAAAGCAGCATCACATAACCGAACTGGAACAGTGTGTTCATACTTGATGCAGAAGAAGATGCCACCACCATTTTGTCATTCTGTGACGAAAAATACACCGAGGAGACAAATGAGCACCTGAAGAGGATTGCTGACATACAACAGAATTGCACAGAAGTAATAGAGAAATGAGGAGAGAATGCTGTGCTCAGAAAATTGAGGTAGAATGTGTTCGCTCCCTTCCTTTCACAAGAAGGAATGTGAAATCTTTGATACTCCCATTTCCTGCCTTTTTAGGTCGGGCAAAGAGCCAAAAAAATGGAGTCTTATGAAAACAAGAAGCAAAAAATACAATGAGTTGGAGGTCATATCAACAGTATTTCATAGGGAAGCACATCTTGCACATGTTCAGCCACAATGCTCAGATGAAAAGGTGTGAGTAGAAGAGTTGGTTAGGGAAATGCATTCCTCTCCAAAACACGCATGCTTTCACCTCTTGTCTTTGAAGAGGCATGACATAAACACTTACTGTAAACAAGTCACATCATGCATCTAAATGGAGCACATTTGAAAGTTGTCCACAAAGGACTGGTTCAGCTGATGTAGACACTCACCACTCGGTACTGAAGATGCACAGAGTGTTGGTGTATGTGGAATAACTTTTATTTGTTTTCTGAGAGGATGAAAAGCATCTTGTTTGACTGCTCAGCTACCAAATGCCGCCTGTTAGCAACTCTTGTAAGTGTTTGTCAGTGCTTGTGAACACCGTGGCAGTCTGGGATGCTCCTCACCGAGCATCATTTCTTATTACAGAATGTTGCCATTCTTTTGATTTTAATTTGTGGTGGCTCATTTTCCTTAGCTCAAATAGGAGAAACGAGGGGGAAAAGAAGATGAAGACTGAGTTTAAGATAAAACTGTTTTCAATAAAAGCTGTGGGTGGAAGCAGCGGTTTGTAAAGAATGTTGTTGACATTGATGGTCCCCACTGCCTTTTTTTGAGCAGTACTATCATAACATAGTGCTGGTGCCATGCTCTAAAAGAAGGGAGTGGTGGGGTTTTATTTGCTTTTGAGAACAAAATTATAGGTTAAACAATTGTTTGCTGGCTTTAATAGTGTTGATGACTGAGAACTACATACAGAGATGGGTGTATTAGAAGCAGTGGTGCTTGAAAAGAGAGCTGCTTTTTGACAGGTTTCTTTTCACTAATGATTTTTCCTTTTATATCACATTCACTTTCTTGCACATAGGAAATGCAGTATAAAGGACAGTCAGCTATATTTACAGTAAGACACTGGAAAATAGTGACGCTAACAGCAGTCCTCCTTTGGCTTTTTGGGACAAGCTGGGATGAGGAAGTCTTTTTCATTTAGCCCCTCTGGTGAAAGCTGCTTTCATAAGCTTGGAAGGTAAAAGACTGATGGTGTCAACATCTCCATCCCTCATGAGGAAACTATTCTTGACCCTCTAATGTCACCGCTGGCTTTTGTTTCCAAAGTCTGTTCCCTCATAAATTACCATATTCCTCAAAAGTTTAATATCCCCCTTGTTTCCTCTCTTTGTGCTTATGCACAGCAGAGGCCCCTGAGTGTTTGCAATGAAGGATGACGCCAATCCTTTCCAGTACAGGAATGTTCCCAAGGAAATGGATGGCTCCTGGGCCCAAGGGAGACAGGGAGCAGAGCAGGATGTGCTGCAATACACAAAGCACAGCCCCTCTAGCAAAGGCGATGCCACCTGCAAGGGAGAGATGGACAGGATGTGAGTGATGCACAGGAAGTGATGCAGGCAGGAAACATGAAAGCCAAGTAAAGAGATTTCCAAAATAAAACAGGAAAATTGTTGAAAGAAAACTAAATGACGTGGAAAAAGATGATGAGGTTTTGTTGTGTTTTGCTTTCATTTGGACTCATAGTAAAGCTTTGGTAAAACAACTGATGCAGTGTGGAGACCTTTACAGCTTAGATGTGAGGTCTTGAAGCAGCCTTCAAAAAGCCTTGTGAATTGTAAATGTCTTGTGTGTGTTTGTATGCAGTGTGCTTTACAGATGGATGTGTACAAAGCATAACAAAGCCTACATGTGCTTTAAAAGGATCCTTTTAAATTGAGAGTAATCTCAAATTTCCTTCCCCTCCTATAAAATCCCTTCCATGACTCTGCACATAAAAAGAAAGATTCTATCTCACACCAGTGATTTCAGTGAGTCTGTGTCCAAATTGTACCAGTTTCTCTGCAACTGCAACCATGCTCAGTCTGTTTTTCTGGGACATCCTTTAACTTTGACAGGATATAGACTGGATCTTGACATATGCTGCACTGTACTTTGAAGCAGCTCAGGACTCTACTCCTTTTGGTTTATTTCCAGTGTCTCTTGTATGCAACATTGATTATGTGGTTATTCCATCCCCATAAGGAAGACAAAACTAAAACATTATAAAATTATATAATACTGTAGTTGTCAGGAAATTGCACACACTGGCTAATAATACCCACTACTACTTTTACTACCTTCACTACCTTAGAAATATGACAACATCATTTGCTTCACTTCCCTCACACACAGTTTGCAAAAGCACATACCAAAAATATGACATTACTAATATCTCAGAAGTGTTATTCACGCAATGTTTCTCAGTTATATTAAGTTTCTCTGAGCTTTCACATAAGGTTTATTGCAAAGACCACTGTAAGGGATTGGTATTTTTATTGGCATTGTCATTATTATTAAAAATAACCATTATTAGAAACTGTACTATTAGTGTTTGTAATGGTTTAGGTTCATTTCTTACATTGTTGCCTAAAGGGAATACACTGCTAGACTTTTCTCTGCTCCCACTGTTTTTCAGGGCCCTGAGCTGCTGCAAATGGAACTTTCTGATTATTAAAAAAGCAACAGTGTGTTTTGAGATAGCTTAAAGGAGATGCCAATTGCAATGTATAGACTCTAATACGAGCGGATCACAAGATGGAGCCAAAGAGACTGGATAGGAGAAGTGGGATGAAAAGTGTAAATGTGGAGGAGAAAACAATTCTTTCCTATCTGATAACTGGAAAGAACTCCACAGGCTTCAAAGAGCTATTTTCCAGTAGTGCTATAATTCACATGTCCCTTTGACAGAACAATCATGTTCAAGTAAATAAAATAGTACTGAAAAACAACACGGTCTTATGCATTTGCAGCAAAGAGTATTGCATTTTGGACTCCTTCTTTAAGATAACATAAAATACAGTTGCATCTAATTAAACCGCTAAGAAAAAGTGCATTCTTGGAAGACAAGGGGCTAGAATATGGCAAAATGAGGGTTTTTAACCCAAAATACCTTAGGGTATTTCTCAATACACTTGCTGAGTTCATTTGTGACTTCGGCAAGGTATGGGGTAATATAAACTGCCATTCTCTAGTTGTGATTAATTGACAGTAGAGCTTTGTGAGCTCAACCCCTAGTGCACTTCGACAATGAAACATGATGTTGCCTTCAGTGTTTACACAGCCTATTCCTGAAGTCACCCTGTTTCACTAACATAACAATTGCAATTGACCTCATTTCTGGACTGGACCCCATTCTGACTTAAAACAACTCTTCCTGGGGTTCGTGTGACCTGAATCTTTTGAAAGGGCCAAGGAGCTTTCCAGAAGAGAGGGAAATGAGAGGTAGGCATGGCATTTCCAGTGGAAGAGGTCCTATTTGCAAAGCACACATTTTAGGTGTTTGTTTGCTTTGGTTTTGTTAGTTATATGATAAGCTTGAGGTGAAGACAGATTTTACATATTACTATCTGATAACACTATTAGAATGAGGAAAAAAAGCAATCTGTGTTCCTGAGGAAAGGGATTTTTGCCATTCACACGATGCCTCTCAGCTCCAGCACTGGCAGAACACACCAGTCTCAGGGATGGTGATGTTAACCCAGACCCATTACACTAAAGTTCTACATTTCCTAAAATTGAGTTACTCCGGCTTCATGTGTTCAGTTTTGTAAAGATTAAAATTAACCTGATGACTTTTTTATCAGGTTCTACTAAATGGATTGGATAGATTCAGTATAACTTCCAGGAGATATAAAAAATAAAGACCACTGACATGGTTCTTGCCTTGCAAAGAGCCAGTGTTGGGGATGCTTTTTTTTGTGCACTGATAATAGATGATGCCCCTAGTGAGGGAGAGGTCTCTGGCTGTGCAGACCACACAACCTCTGAAAGGATATGAGCTCCGTTCATCAGAACTGTTGATTCAGATGCTGAAGCAATTCCTAATTCTCCCACATTTCTCATCTTCACTCCCTGCAGTGATGGATACCTGCCTGTTCAAGTGCTGTTGTACAAATGCCAAACATATAGAGCGAGACAGAGCTCCCTTCATGGAAAGCTTATTCAAATCAGAGCAGTAGCCTGCAATCTGGTGCTCACATACCCAGATCCTAACTTTTGCTGAAGCTAACATTGTCTAGCTAGTTCAATGGAGATTTATAATGAGCTGAAGGTAGATTTTCTTCTCTGAAAGAAGAAAAGGAAAGAAGAAAAGGAAAAATCAACCCATGAAACAATATTCTACCACAGATCCATGGAGGAATATTGAAGGTGCTCAGGGAAGGCTACTTTGGGCTAATGTGTCCCTGGCCCTGCTTTCACCTTTGTCATGGTACCTTCATGATTCTTGCTTACAGAAAGCAAATATGTGGCTCTAGCCAATGCCATGAAGCAGGTCCATCTGTGAAATTGAGTTAAAGCCCAAAGCCAGTCTCTTTCCTGGCACAAGAGATTATAGCTCTTCTTTTGTTGAGATGAGGGTTAGATTTACTTCTCAGAGTGCCAGGGAGCATTTATACTTGCTAGGCTTTAGTTATTACACCGTTGCTGCTGAACCTGTTCTTAACTCTGTGGAGATAGATGGAAAAAATGCTACCTCTGCCTTGGTCTCAGAACAAAATGATTTCTGACAGGGTTATATAAATCACACTGTATTTCAAGGGTGTCCCGTGTGGGCAATAGATTGGATGCAAAGTTATTTTTATTTTCACATATCCATCTGCCACGATTCATGTTTTACCAAAGCAGTTTACATGATTCCAGGCAAGGCTGTTAAAGAGCATTGGTTTAGGAAGTTGCCATGGATACAAGGCAACATGTTTTCGTTTTATGACGTGATAATTTTTTACAATTCTGTGTTAATTTATTTTTTTCATGACACTAGCTTCTTTATCCAGCTTGTCACAAAACCTGGACAGAAGGGAGTTAGTAGTCTCAATGCGAGGCGTGCACTGCCTGTAACCACAACAAGCAATCAAGCAAAACCAGACCATGGGTACATCGTTTTAGTTAGGCTGAAATCATTGAGTCTACTAGGAGATGGTGTTTTCATGAGCCATTCTAAACAGAGCATCTTCCTTTTAAACACAATCCCATACTAATTAAAGATTCCCCTGATGCTTTTTGAGACAGTGTAATTTTTTCTTTATCTTTTTCTCAGGGAATCTCTCTTCCACTCACACTCAGTGTGTTGCAGGCCAGATGCCTCTTTCCTTTACAAACCCAAGCAAGCCCTTTGTTGATGTGAATTAGTGTTCCAGATTATAAACCCCAAACTTTCGCAGGTATCCAGTGTCACAGAACCCTTTGCTCCACAATACCATCTACCCTTTTCTCCAGAGGATAGCTTGGTGCATTTCAGTGATATTGTGCATAGAGTAGCTGGATTATGTAAAGCTCTTTGGGATCTCTCCTGACAAACACTTCTCTACAAGTGAAAGCTGTTATTAACTGTCAGGAGAAGTATGATCCTTCTAAAATTCCATATGCTTCTCAGCCAACTGCAGAAGTTTTCAGAGACCTTTTTCCTTCCTCTTTTTCTTGCCTGTTCAGACCAGATATGACATCTGTCATTTATCAGCACTGAGATTTAGCTGTTGTACAACAATATGTCTTAAAATATGTTCCTCCAAAAGTGTGCTGCAAATGGAGCTGTGATAAATCCAGTGAAAGCTGAAGGCAAACAGGTTCCTTCTGCAGAACCTGACTTTAATATTGGACTAAGCCCTTCTGTTCAATAAAATAAATTTTGGTCAGCTAGAGGAATTGAAAGCAGGTATTTGCTTATGTAGGAAAGCTCAACTGCTTTTACTAGTCCGTATAACTTGGTGTTCACCTTTAAAGAAATTGAAATATTTTTCTTACAAGAGTGGGTCTTTATTGCTGTCAGAAGATGTGGATATTGATATCAAACTAAAACTATAGAAATGAATGAATCTAAAACTACAGCTACAGGATCAGATTAAAAATAAGCAGAAATAAGTTAATCTATACTTGGTGGGACTGTAGTAGGAGAAGGGCAAGGATATATAACAGAGAAGCAAGAAAAACTTGGATGTGCAATCCAGATGTAGCTCATGTCTATCTGCACTCCCTATCTCTCTATCTGAGCTGGCATTATATAAGCCTTGATAACACCGAGTATGGAATCACTGATTAACTCATAAAAACTGTGGCATCTAGTATGCATTGGGCAATTTTTTCATTAGCAGTACCCCAGATATCTCGACACATGCAAGTCCAAATCAACAAGTCCAAAGTATTCCAATTCAGGTTCTCCTGAGCTCTGAAATTCATTCGATTGCTATTCCCAAAGATGAAGCAAAAATCCCTTCTTCATTCCAGAGGGTGTAGCACTAATGTATGACTAATTGCTTCTAGCAGCCTTAGGCATCAGCAAGCCAAGGGATGGCTGGAGTTCATGTCTCTTTTGGCCTGGCTCACCTGAGATACTCTGCTTGCTATTTGCCATGGTGTACTTATTCACTGGTACCTGTCTCTGTGACAGATATTCTCCCTGGACATATATCAGATACTGTATATCTCTCTTAAATAGAAGAAGGCAGCTGCAAATCACACTGCCTGTATCACTAGATAAAAAGAATACTCGTGGTGGGTGGGCATGGCTAGGCTTGGAGGTCTTGGTGAGGACAAGTTGAAGGAAGATTTAGAAATGCCTTGGAAAACAGAAATAATGGTATAAGGGCATCCAGTTTGGAAGGAAAGAGAATGAGAGGAGGCTAGAGGAAGCTGGTGGAGGTAGGAGGGGAGGAGTGTTAAAAAACCCAACAAACATAGTGGGGAGGATATGGGGTTAGAGTCCTGGCTGGAGAAGGAGGAAGGTATGTATGATATAAGAATGATCGAGGGGAAAATGACTGAGATTTGAGTCTAGAGCTGAGCTATTTCCTTTGTGAAGCATTTTTCCTTTACACTTAATTTGTTAAATCAATTATAATACAATAACCAGCCCACTAGATATCAGGGTGTTTCTTACACTTGTCTCTCTTTGCGAAGTCTCAAATGAAGCATGGGCTGGCTGTTTGCCAACATAAAATTAACAAGAATTTTCTACCTTTTCAAATAAATATTTGAGATGATAACTGTGTCAGAGAATGCTAAAAGCAGCTCAAAACAAGACCAGTTCAACACGAAAGCTTGTCTAAATGAGAGAAACATTTCATCCATGCACCTCCTCCTTTATGTGTGGGCATGCTTACTTTGTTTTAAGAATCCATAGAGTAAATCCGTGCACAGTTGCTTTTAAAAGACCTTTAGTTCATCTGGAAACATTTTTCTCCTTAAAGAAAGCTTTCTTTTCAACAAAGCTATTTATGTGGTTCAGTGGGAGGTGCTTTACTGTCCTATCTCTACTGTCTTGATGAGTATAACACACTTCTTTAGAACATGCATTTGCCTTACCTCTTCTGCTCTGAGACAAGCAAACCAGCACAATAAATGACAGGCAACAATGACAAGACAGCCTTGTATTTGCTGCAGGCTGCTGCTGAACAGCAAAAGGAAAACAATCTGGAACAACAAATTACCACTACTTTTACAGTAACCACAATTTGATCCTTTCTGCTCAGTAAAATTGGCTCCAGAGGAACTGAAAACCCAGTAAATAATTAGCTGCAGACAGAGCTGGCAATATTAAGGTGCTGGTGCCCTTAATACCTCCTTGTGACAATGACTGTTTGGGGCAGTGTCCGAATGGCTTTTTTTAGAGTGATTAGTGCCACTGATTCCTCGGTGCAACTGATGCTGTTTTCATCTGTCTTTCCTTTTATAACAGTTTTTTTTTCTCTGACTGAAGTTGTAGCTGTACTTTACAGCCTTAATTTGATGCCCATCAGCTATTCCCGTAGCCTAAGAAAGACAGAAGTCCAGTAAACCTTTAATCAAATAATACACTAAATAATTTCCTGTAAATTTCCTGAAAAGTTTTAATTAATCTCTTGATTTTTAAAGATTTCTGTTCCAGCATCTAAAAGACACTGGTCACTGACACAGTGCCGGCACTTTCACACTTTGCTGCAAGTGCTTTTCAAGCTTGACCTGCAGAGATCATTTATTAATTGCTCCCCAAGTCAATAAAGCATTTTACTTGATTAGGGCTTGAATTTATAGGAATCCCTATGGATAGCAAATATATTTGTATGTTTAAGATAGAATTCTATATTATATATATAAAATTATTTTTTATCATAGAGGATGATAAAAACACGCTACTCCCAGATTCCTGTCTGACAGAGGCTTGTGCCAAACTGAGGGTTTTATAACATGTGACTGAGAATGTCTCCCTTATTCCTTCTCCCTCAGATTTGCACCATTTTTAAGTGTCATGTGTAATTGCTCCTTCCAGATGAATTTCTTATCTACTGCAAATGGTGGCACAAGAGATGAATATAATGCTTTAGACCTGAAAACACTTTTCTTACTTTCCTGTATCTTGCTGGTATAGTGTGGTATTTGTAATGCTGCATTATGTGCCAAACTTTAATACTGCAGCTGCCTGCCTCTGAACAAAACTTTCCTCTGCTTTGCTCACAGTTCATTTAGACTCTGCAATTCTATTTATACAGCCATCCTCTGCTGATGAGTAAACTGGTTCTCATTGACTTTCTTATCATATGCCCACCTGCTCAGTGTGCGTAAGGAATGGTTCTGTTTTGCTGACGATGCTGATATTTCTTCTAAATGAAGTTATAAAGTGCTGCCTGCATTTCAGATTTCTGTATTTTTATATCAACTAGCAGGACAAATAGGTGGACAAATATTCTAACAAATTTTCAATTTGCAATTAGCTATTATTAATGAAGAAAGTGATTCCAGTCAGTGCCTCAGGATATGTTTCTGTGTGCAATTATAGTCCAACAAAGAATCCTAATTACTTTTCTGAGCATGTTTTTTCATATTTTATGCCTGTGTTTCTTCATGTGCTATGGACTTGGTTTAGTATAACTAAGTTTTATTCTGTCCCTAAGTTTCCAAACTCTGCCCAGGAACTTGCTAGGTTAGATGTATCACTACATCATCTAAGGGGTTTAGAAAACTGGATTCAGTGTGTTCCAAATGCTGTATGGCTTCAATGTAGGTTGATTGAAGGTCTTTTTTTGTTATAACTAAAGATGACAAATATAGCAAACCTCTATGATCCATACACTGTGAATACTAAACCTTGCAACAATAGTTAGTAAGCCTTATTCAGAGAAACAACAATTCTGTGGCAGCTTTTTCTGGTTCTTCTTTTGTGATTATTACACTAATATTCCTCACAAAACGCATGATTTATGATTTCACCTTGCCTAACTATTTTTCTTGAGTAATTCCCCAACAAACAAACACTCATGCCATGAACAGATCTTCACTAACATCATTAAAGACTCTTTCTTCCATGAGCTGATCCTTCAACAGTTTCCTTTTAAATATCCAAGTATCTCCCTCCTTGTCAGGCAAACTACTAGTGTCACTAGGAGCTTCTTCCACTGTATTTTCAGCAGTTAGTTAACATACCCTATTTATCTGCTATTACAATATCTTGCCCTCATGTGAAGGTGGAATACATTGCAACTATCAGAATGAAAAAAAGGTTTTTATAAGTTACACAGCTATATTGTTGACAATACACTTTAAATAGTTTTACTCCTTCCTCCTACTTAATATTTCAGTAACTCTGTCCTGTCCAACTGCACAGGCAAGTGAATTGTTCACTTAAGCCCTTATTTTCCACTGTAACCTTCTGTCTGGCTTAGATTGAGCATGTTTCCAAGTATTGCTTTTCCTCCCATCTTCCAAGCTAAGGGCTGTCCTAGTTCATTGGGTAAAATGCAGTCAAAACCTGAATGTTAGTTCCTTCTTTCCATAAAAATTTTCGTCACCAAATCGAAGGTGCCCCATGGCAATCAATTAGTTCTGGCTTTAGGATGACCATTCCTCTTTTTCTGGAAGTCATTTGGAGGGAAGCCTTGTTTGTCCATAGGGCAGAGCGGTCAGATTTTCCAAACTATATTTCTGAGGACCTCCCTTTTCTTCTTTTATGTCTTTTTTATCCTCTGTTTTACCTTTCTTCCCCTTGCCTTCGGATAAAAAAATCCAGCCTCACTTACTTACATTCACTTACTTACACCCTGATTGTTTTCTCTCACAGCATCTATTATCCACAGGGATCTCACATTACAGTTTCCTCTGCTACCATGCCTTTCCCATCCTTTCAGATCAGGCTATCAGAAGTAAAACTGTCTAGAACTCCTCAAGTTTGTCAGCTCAAGGAAGAAAGACCTATTTTCTATTTGGAAATGAAAGACTGATGATTAAATCTGTACAGATACACCAAAAAAGCAAATTTCATTATGTTTTAGATATGGGCAGGAATCAACTTTCTCTTCAAGACTTCCAGGTTATATTATGAATGACTGAACTTCAATAAATGCTATGGCTTGATCTGTAGCATTTGTACTTGACAGTACAAGCACAAAATTTTGCATCTACAAAACTTTTTTTTCTGCAGTCCTTTCTGGTTGTCACCCAAATGCCAGGGCACAGATTAAATACATGCTTTATCTAGATCACTGAGAGCATGAGCAGACTGGGAAGGAAGTGCCAGCAATCAGGCTCAAAAATTTAAGCTGGATCTGTTCCTTATGTTAACTTCTTCAGCTGGGTGGACACTGTGACCATGGCCCAGGGGCCATGCTGCCTGCAGCCTCTGCAATGTTGTGAAACCTTTTGCACAAAGCTGCTACTGTGAAAGATTGTATATTAATTAAGAAACCACCTTCCTGTGTCTATTTATATGTGCACAAATCTCTTCCTTTTCCTTTTTCTCTCTTTTTTTTTTCTCGTTGTTGTTATTATTGTTGTTGCTCTTTTTTGTTTTGTTTTGTTTTGTTGTGCTGCGTTGTGTGTTTGTGTGTTAGGTTATGTTTGGTTGGTTGGTTGTTTTTCAAGCTTCATAATAACTATGATAACTGAAGGCAGATCTTTAGCTGATGTAAATCAAAAATGGCCATTGCTGCCACATGAGGAGGCCGTGCTTCCCTCTTATCTCACTCAGTGAGGGAGAATAGGTGGAGAGTAAAAAAGGGAAGGCAGGCTTGGGATCTGAACAGACTTCCCAGATCTGGTTGAACCTAATCCCTGCCTGCTTCCTTCTGACGTGTGGTTGTCACTGGAGGGAACCCATCCTGCCTGCTGTACTGGGTAGCATGAGGTTTTACAGGTTAAGGGGTGGACTGTAAGTCAGACACTGTCCTCTGAAGTCCAGCTGGCTAACTAGCCTGAAGTCTAAGCATGATGGTGGTGTTAAGCATAATATAAGTTTAAATGTCCCTTGCAAGTTACTAAAGATAAGTAGGTATAAAAGCCAGCAGCTACTCTGGAATACAGTATGCTCATTGAAGATAGTTTAATTACAGATTCAGTTCTTTTTTGCATATTTTTGTAAATACATTTCTCTATCCATCCCGGGGAGTTAGTAAATGTTCCTCAAGATGTATTTCTGTGACTTGTTCCTTTTCATTGTTCAAGAGATAAGGTACTAAGGAGGAAGTCCTGACCTTGCTGAAGTCGATGATAAAGGCTATTCTCTTCACTAGGGTCACAGTTTCACCTGGGTGTTTATTTTGCTTTCTAAAGGTCACCTTTGACAGCAGTGTATTGACGCAAAATGTTTTGAGGCTATCAAAACAGTGATTTTGAGAAAGAGCTGCTTAACTCTGGGTAACAACCTTCCCATCTAATGCCCTACGTGGAACGGATTTTTACACGAGTTGAATATATACAGATATATCTCTGTGGATGCTTTCTGCTAAGCAGAGTGTTCTTAACGCACACAAATTATGAAAGAACTGAAGCCTGCAATTTTAGAAAGCTGTATCCTCCAATTTTTACAGTATGCTCATTTTCACAGGCTAGCAAATGATTTTCTCTTCTTCCCTTAAAAAAGAAAAAAAGAAAAGACTGTTGTAAGACTAAGGGTAATCCCCAGTGGGCTTGACATTTTTCCAGAAGAAATTAAGAGCAGAATTCATCAAACATTAATGTTAAGAAGTCAGAAATTCTGGAATGTTTGTCCAAAGTCCCAAGACCCTGAGCAAACACTGTCATCCTGCCGGGCTCCAGCTGAAAATCAGAGCCAAAATAAACAAAGGCAGAAACTCCATCTGACTGATCCTGTGGAAACAGCTGTAACCACTTAGGTGGAAAACCACCTCAAATTCTTCTCCCAGAAAACACCGATGACATGGGAGATGGCGAGCAGGAAAGCCCTGTCAGGGTCTCTCTTCAGCTGTGGTCAGGAAAATATTTTCTTTCTCCACAACTGTAAATAGAAGGGTTCAACCCTGGTCACAATAAAATGCAACCACATTAAAGTTAAATGCCTACTTTTTCTTGTCCTTTTCTCTTGTGTATTTCTTGATGTCTCATCTTAAGATCCCTTCCACAAGGTCCTATCTGCAGGGAAAGCTCTTCTTCCATGGGACAGCAGTGCTTGTATCCAAAAGTGTAGCAAGATGAGGCTCTAGTGTTTGTGTTGAGATTGTGATTTACAAAGTTGTCTGAAACATACTTCTCGATTTGCTGAAATGAAGCCAGCATTCAGACTAAACACCTTCTGTTCAGCCTTTTTCTTTTTATTCTCTTTAGAGGGCTTTTGTCAAGTGCTATTTGGCAGAAAAATAGGAAGCATGTTGGAAGAAATAGCAAATATAAACAAAGCTGAAGGAGAAAGAATTCCAACTTGGGTTGTCCAAGCTGCACATGGCTTCCCTAAGGAATCTGACAGGTAGAGGAAAAAGAGAGAGAGTATGAAACCATTAGGGGATAACAACAAAAGTAAACTGGATAGCTGCCTTCATGCTTCCTCTTTATGTAAAATAATGCTTTTGCTTACTGGATCTTTAAGGTGGAATAGAGAGCACTGCAGGAACACAACCTGTTTTTACATTTTATTCATTGCCAAAAGCAATAATTCTGGATTCCCTATTTTTATAAGAAGGCAGTGTTCATTTTCCTGAAATTTCCACTCTGGTCCAGGAATTATATTTAGATTTAGCCCATCAGCAATCTTAGCACAAATACATAGATGGTAACACTTTAAGATCATGTTAACATGGAAAAGTCATTTCTTGTCAAAGCAACCACTTCTTGTTTTAGTCTGTCTTCTGATACTCATCAAAACTGTGACCTACCTGCTTCATGGCAATTCTTTTCAGCTATTTTTCCTGTACTTCAGTCAAAAGCATCTTATTTTCATTCTTTCTGACATAAGTCAATGTACGAGAGCAGCACTGGTTTTCCTGCCAAGCCATATTTTCAGGGAAAAGTTTTCATGCAAGAAGTAGGAAGCTGAAGGAACTGATTTGTTTTCATCAGTATGGATGGGTCTGCTAGAGCAACTTCATTTATTTCATGGATTAAACTTTACAAAATCAATGTTAAGAATAAGTGATTCCCCCCTACTGCTTGAGCATTTCCACAGATGAATGAAAAAGTCAACAATCTTTCCTGCCTGGATGGCACAGTCTAAGAAATGCTGCCACTATCAAAACGTTGTGAGTATTTGTGAAGGAACATCTATACTGCATATCTAGTGAGATTTATAACATTTTGTGTAAGTCAATGTTTATTCACATATTCTTTATGTATTCATACTCTGAATTTTAACTGAATGCTTCATAATATGTTAAAAATAAATGGCCTCTTACAGGCTTCATAGAATGAAGGCCAGTATAGGTATTTGCTGCTTTACAAGCAAACTTTTAGGCTTTTCCATGGGTTCAGCTCAACTAAATGGATTCAGGTTTCTCTGTTTTGCAAATGTCACAGTTAGGATATGTAGGAGGTATGAGCTGAGGAAAAGCACAGTGGTCAGCAGAGAAACAACTCTGTATTTCCCAGATCTGTATTCATTCAAATTGGGAAGGGGTAAATAAGAGCTGAGAGAGTGTGGTGGTGGAAACAGAAGGGTGGTGGCTTGCAGAAGGAACGCACAGAAACCCTGTGACTAACTGACTAATGCTACCTTGAATGCTGGTGCCAAGATGATGTAAGCTGAAACGACAGAAAGAAGATTCCATTATTATTATATGTATCCTTTTTCCACAGCTGCAGCTGGATGAGAGCCCAGGAGCCCAGAGAGGCCAACAAACCCCCTTCCTCAGAATAACAACATAACAAGAACATCTGCTGTAGCTATGAAGGTCAGAAAAGTAAGGTCCACAGCGGGATGTACCACAGATGACACCTCTCTTTGGACAGGCTGGCCCCTGGACTCTAATCCGATAATGGCATGTGATCTTTCTTGTGAACCTCAGAGGAGAGGAGCAGGTGTGATCTTTCTGTTTCATAACAACTAAGTTGTCTTCAGGCCTCCTCTGCATAGCCAGGAAGAGTGTGATGAGGATGACTCTGCCTGGAGCCCCCTCTTTGCTACTTATTAGGATTCCCAACAGATAACAGTAGCAGATTGCAGCAGCCAGAGGATGAGCATGGAATCAATACAGAAATGCCTAGGAATCTCTTGCAAGTCAGCAAATTGGAGCATCCCATCTAGTTGCAGCAAGTTAGAGCATGCAAGTAAACAGAGAAAATAATGTAAGTCTGCTTTACTGCTGTTTTTCTACCACTCCAAGCAAGGCTGCATTCTGAATTGCTGAAGGGGAAAACCATGCTCTCTCTCTTCATGTTGTTATGGGTTGTAGCTCCCTCTGTGACCCCTCAGCTCTTCTTGCAGTCTGAAACCAGTTCTCCAAGGATCACGGTCCAGTCTAAGTCAATCTGTTCTCTAATAGCTTCTTCGGCGTTCATCACAGCACATGAACATGAAGAGCATCTGTCTAGAGATTACTATGACTGGAGGAGCAGCTGTGCAGTTCCACTGCTTATATGCTTAATGACCTCCTAGGAGGGTTTGTGGCTCAAATGGTAGAGAGTCGAGCCTGGGCTTTAGAAAAGCCTGTAAAAGAGCTACTAGTGTTGGATAAATAGTGTCGCCTAGATATCTGTTGTCATTTTCAGCAAAAAGTTATTTCTTTTTTCAAATAGTTGTGTCTTTTGAAATTAAGCTGACTAGATTTAAAAATAGACTCCATTACACTGAATTGCACAGAGTCTTTGTTGTTACTCATTGTGATCAGACAGAACCATGAAATATTTCAACAGAAAAGTTGTCAGCCATCGTTAATTCCTGTTGCCCTTGTGCAGAAAAGGATTAACACCCTTTCTCCACTTGCACTCCTCTAATATTCTGAGAAGTGCCAGAACATACCACTGTTGACCATCCCATCAGTGTTTATGAGGATCCAGCACTAGGTACTGACTAAACTGTCTGCTTCAGGTGACAAGGTGACTGGTTATCAAGTAAGGAGGTTTTGCCTCTCACTCTACATATCTGGCCCAGAGCAGAAATGGGTAAAAATGTTCATGTTAGTTAATACCAAGCCAGGTGGTTTGGGCTATAGGATATAATTGGATTTCTCAGGCCAGCTTGTAGTAGACTATTGCCCACATCATGAAAAACGAGCAAATCAATCCGTAAACACATGGTGATATCATCCTTGTTGGAAACCACAGTGGAGATGCCAAAGGCAAAATAGCTGGGAGTGCTGAAATATTCTCTCATCACTGCATAAGAGGATGTAGACAGTCTGTGGAGTTAACATAAGGATGATTATGCTTTTCTCTGAACAGAAGATGGATGGTGATATATCAGCCTGTCAGCTCAATACTGTTTGCCAGCATGAAATTTCCTATTAGAAGAAAACAACAAATTAATCTTTAATTTTTGAAAAGTCAAGAGTCTTTTGGTTTTGCCAAGCCATCTGCTCCAGTCCCCTGCTACAAGGACTGAGCTGGTAACACACAGCCCTGAGGGTGAGAGCGTAATCATTAAAAACACAAGATGTGCCAGGAGCCTCTTCAAAACCCTGAGTCTTGGTATTCTGTGTATTAACCTCCTGAAGTCATCCTCAGAGAGATTCGTTGATTGGATTCTGTGATCTACTTTCACATACTATGTGTGGGAGTGGTGTCATGGTAGCAGGTGGACTAGGGCAGAGATTCACCACTGGACATGTGGATTTGTGGAAACTAAGGAGGACTGTCTTCCCATACAGGAGTGTTCATTTATGCTTTGTGAAAAAACTGCCCATAGGATAAGGTAGAAGATACATCACCCTTACTCCTGCTTAAAGCTGGAATGATTCATATCAAAATCTCCAAAACAGAGATATTAATATTTTTTTCTTCTCTATGACCATGATTTATAACAGAGGTGCTACTTTTTTTTTAATGTACATGAATGGTTTCTATTTTACTTTCTTTTTAAATAAAAATCTGAAGCATTCATGAACTTTTTACTCCTTATTCCTAGGAAAAAAAAAAAAAAAGAAAAAAAAAGTATGTGTTAGGTTAGGAGGAGAAATGCTAGTTATAAATAACTTGACCAAATCATATTATCCCCCAAAAAGTCATTTTTAATAGGGTTTATTTAGGGTACAAAGCAAGATTAGGTAGCAAAGTCTGCTTCAAGAGATTGAAGGGAGGGGGAAATCTATGTTCCTAAAATCAAAGGAGAAAAGATCTTAGATCAAGAGCCAGTACGCTTTGTTTCTGAAGACCTAGCTTAGCAACTTGCAACCATAGGCATTTTGAAATGTAGGAGGGTTTATGGGCACCTAATAGATCAGGCCTGAAGAAAGAAGTAGCGTTACCTCCTGACATTCTCTCAGTAACTTTATGGTTGTGGTGTTTGCCTTGGGGCAGAAATCTGTCTTTTAGCTATACTTCAGTCTTTGTGTGTAGAGGGAAGATGAAGGTGCATCTTAAACAAGCTGTACAATTGATGAACCTCTGGGTTCTAGAAATGAAAGGATGGGCTACCCCCAGCCTTTCTGGAACAAGAAGCTTCCATGGATACAAGATGTGGAGCAGCCTGTGACCCCTGAAGGATTTGAGCTCACACCTCTGCTCTCTACTACATTCACACTCCATCCTGGAAGTAAACAGGGAAGGGAGCCAGAAGCAGCTCTCTCCTCTGCTAGGCAAGGCCTCTAGCTTGTAGGATAGATTTATTTCCTTATTTTCTTATCTTTTTTTTTTGTCCACATGCACAATTCCTGCATTGCTGGCTGCAGGACAAGTAGGTAGACTGAGTACCCTGCCAGGATGCCCAGGGCCCAGTGGTCTGGCTGCTTTTCCAAGTTGCCAGCTTATGGACACTTATGTGAGTGAAGTCCTAGTGATTCCTGGCCCAGTGCTCACACAAGCATTTGGTATGGTGGAATGTTTCCCTCTCTAGTAAGTAGAAGCCAGCTTCTGTGTGGTCCTTGATGTGAATGAGCACCTAAAGGTAATAACTCTGGAGTATTTCTGGTGAAGAACAATGGTGTTCAAGGAGTTCAAGCACCTAGGGGTTGGAAAATGTACAGAGAAGCAGGACTGTGTGGGTGTAAGGTGGGTATAAGATACCTGGACAGAATCTTTGTCATCTGTTCAATATCCCATCTGAGACACCTTCACACAGCTTCTTTTGCAGAACTCAGTGGATAACTGTTATCCTTCCTTTTCCCAGGAAGGATGTACCCTCACCCAACTATACTTCCGGCTGACTTGTCCTTGAAGTGAGGTGCTTGAGGTTCACTTGAGTTGTAAAGATGTGATGTGTGCCATGCTTAGATGAAGGTAAGTTGAAGGTATGGTATTTCAGCAAGGAAGACAAATGGATGTTTGAACACAGACAAGTGGCTTCACATTTCCCACCTGTTACAGGATGGCTTCGCTTGCCCAAGCCAGAGATACCTGTGGCACCAATCTAGATTTCTGAAATGAGCCCACAAGGCAATAGAGGCTCAGTGATATCACAGATACTCTGCTGAAACAAGACCTAATAATTTACAAAGCAATATCAGGATATTCTGGGCAGAAGCATGGTGTCGAGATGTTACTAGCCTGTGGTTAGACTTGTTGTAGCAGAAACTTCTCACTGGAGTTTGACACAAGTAGTTTTTTCAGAGGATTACCATGAACAGAAGTCCACTCTATGCTTTGTTACTCTGACTTTTCTTCTCAAGCAAATTTTCAGATATTTTTCCTTAGTTGATGATGACCTGAAGAGAAGTACTTCTAGCCATCATCCATGTCTCAGGTATTAAGCATCTGGAAAAGAATTACAAAGTTCCACAGGGTTTAGTGCTCGTACAAGGAAGCTACCATGCTGTGTGAGAAACCAAAGGAGAACGGAAGGCATCGTTTAGTGGCAGAAAGACAACGTCTGTCAGAATTTTTTCCAAGTGGTTAAGGAGTATTTTTCAGGAGGGGAACATTTCCATACAGTTAAAGAACATCAACATAAAAACTTAGAAAATAACAAGTGTCTGCACAACATCCTTAACCTGTGTCAGAGGAAACATATGAGATCTTGCAGCAGAAAGCCATTGAGTTCTGTTTTTTCCTAATTTTTCCATACAGTATCAGTAGCATTATAACAGGTCTTTTGCATTGTTACCATCTTTTGTCTAAAAACACCTGCATCATAAGAGCATTCATTCTTCACACTTACAGGAATGTTTTATTTGTATGTAAATCGCCACAGATGTGCACTCGTATCCCAGAATCTCTGTAGTTATTATGGCAGAGTTGAAACCACCTGCAAACTCAAATTTTAAAGACTACTGATCTGGACAAGACCCCATTTCTTGCAAATTGTGTATATTCATTGGCACTGTATCTCTAAATTCTACTGAACTGATGCTTTCTCACACTGTATCCAGCATTATGTTATTGCAGTCATGTATGTTAAACTAAGGTCCAAAAATAATTTTCATTCCAGAATTATAAGCTCTCTAAAAATAGTGTTTTAGAATGGAAAGCATGACAGCCCTCATCTATAGCATTGCAAATGTGGTGCTGTAATGTCCCTATCATCTCTTCAAAAAGGTATGTCACGTAAATATGTCAGAATACTTGTCATGTTGTGAACACTTGCAAGTAACAACTGGAGCAAATTTGCATAAACATATTAGCAGGAATAATAAAAAAAGCATATGCCTAGAGATCCAAATAGCACAGAGCGGTGAGAATAAAACTGCATATACATACAGGTTGTCTCTATCTCTTTCATTTCATGTTCAGAAACTCTGTCTGAGTGAGCCTTGTCTAGCTGTGTGCAAATCCTTAGTTGTTCTCCGTGATATTTTTATGAACAGAGGATAAAATAACATTTTTTTTTCTCTATTTGCAAATCTATAAGGAAGCTCTTAACCTTGGCTGGGGATGTATTACTTGTGTAAAAAGGAGGTTCTGTTAAGTGTTTTGAAATTGTGGTACAAAGGTCTTCCATAAATGCTGATTTATGGCTATGTAGAGTCTCCCAATTGCAAAGACCCCTGTGAATACCTCAGGGACCTTCAGGTAATCATCTCAAATGGCATTTATAGTGCTTACACTTTCACAACTGCATTGAGCCCCCTGTGACTGATTACCTGAAAGGCTTGCTCAGTTAGGCAACAACAGATAGCCTCAAAGGTAAGGAAGGGGTTCTTATGGACACATTTGAAGAAATATAGAAATTAAGGGGGGGGAAAGAACATTAAAGGTAGGGTTACAGAGAAATTGAATAAAGGAAATGAACGAAAAATAAATGAAGGAAAACTGTAGTCAAAATTCCAAACAGTTTTGCATAAGCATAGCTAGTGTAGATCCTTATGGCTTCTCTGGCACTAATTAAAACCTCTTGGAAAAGAAATTCTATTCATATGTTTTTCTCTACTGTCCAAGCTGAGATGTAGCAGTTGGAAACTATTTTAAAAGCAACTCCTTGTTTTTTCTCAGGATGTAAAAAGCAAAAGAAATATACGGAGAAAGCGTTTGTGTTGTAAAATCCAATGAGTAGATAAGAGATTTTCAATTTGGAGAGAGACCACTTGGGCTTTAAAAAGCCTTATTAGCGTCTTCCAGGTTCACTGCCCCTGCTGCTGACCCTGAGAGAAAAGTGCTTTCAAAGATTGCCAAGTGACGCAATCTGTGATACAAAGTCATTGATTTTTCAAAATATTTTAACAGATCCAATTATGTGGAATGAAAGGATGCCATTACACAGAGCTGCCTACTTTAAGACAGCAGAGTGTTCTTCCAGTTAGCCCTGTGTTTGTTCCTATCCTGGATCATTAAAGGCAGGCTTTTTCCCTCCTCCCCTCCTCCCCACCCGGACCTCCAATTTTGATGCAGGAGGTCACATGCAGCATGCATATGTGTGCTTATATCCTATCAAAGCTCCTAGCATCTCAAGAATCTGTAGGAAAAGGCTTTCACAAAAGAAAAATACTCTGGGACCAGTGCTGTGAAGCATGAAACTGTAGTCTCCATAGGAACATAGGAAGTCAACGAAAGTTTAGAAAAACTTTCAGATTTTAATTCCTGTTAAAGTCAGATGTTTCCAGACCAGAGACTGCTTTACTGCAGATCAGATTATACCACTGGCCTGCTCCCTTTTATTAATTTAAGCTGTCTCTGGCTGTGCTGAATGGAAAAGCCTCCCAGTCGCCAGTGGTTAGAGTTAACAGGATGGCTGAGGAGAGCTCACATGCCTCAGAAATTTTATTCAATAATTCTGTTTTAAAATGGAGAAGTTTTATGGGGCAATATAAACTCAGCTCTCTCTTACTTAAGAGCTACATTTACCTCCATCTATACAGGTGCAGCATACCTCACCTGAGTATTTTTCACACAAAACATTACTTAAGATACTCTCATTTAAAAAAAAAAGAAAAAAAAAGAAGGAAACTACTCCCTGATTCCATCTATTTTGTCCTGTATCCTTTCCCACTCTGCATGTTCTAGGGGCAGCACTAAGGACCTTGCAAGGCCAAGAGGGAAGGTATGAAGATTACCTCCCTGCTTATTTTCTGCTCTGATTTAGAAAAATCTCTGTTCTGAAATTACACGCATACATATGCACACACTCACATATATATGTAAAAGAAATCAAACTGATGATGTTCTGATAAAAATTTCTTTTCTGAATCAAATCACTTCTTTCCCTTGCGATTTATTATCAAGAAGATTTGAAATTGAAACTACTGTAATGGAGCATAAAAGATGAAGAGAAGATTACATTATTATCTGCTGCAAGCCACTCGAGAGATTAAAGCAAAATTATAAATTTTGGAAGAGGGATTTTTTTACTACATGATGTCATATTTCTGTGGGTATTTAATAGGGACAGTTTGTTATTTTTGAAAGGAAAACATTACCGTAATTGTCTCAGGCTAGAAACATAAGAACAGTTAAAAACACCTAGAGAAACTGATAAAAATAAAATTTTAGGGGAAAAGGAAAATTTTCACATTTTTGATAAATTTTATGAAAGGAAATACAATAAAATAAATGGGTTTTATGTAAGTTTTTACTTCATTTCCATTGTTTCGATTTACTTCATAGGACATTTTTTCTAGAGAGACTAATTTATCACAAGTTGCTTTATGAAAAAGTGTACGTAACAGTAGAATATAATAAACAGATTTAGGACAGCTGGGTGAGTTTTAGCATCCAAAATCAAGGAGATTGAAGTTGCCTGGTGGTCCCAAACTTGCTGTTGATATTTCACAGTAGCACATCTATATTTCTTTGGTAGTCCTAACAATCCAAGCACTGTAAAGGGATATGGTAAAAAGATTTCTACAATCTGAAAGGCAGAGATTCTGATTTGTAGCAAGACCCACGACCTAAACAGACCTTAGCTAGGTCTAAGTTTTATATGTTGCCTTCCAAATTGAGCTGGCCCTTGACAAATAAAATCATAGAATCATTAGGCTTCGAAAGGACCTCTAAGATCATAGAGTCCAACCTTCATCCTAACATCTCTCTACCCATTAGACTTCAAGTGCTAAATCAACTCATTTTTTAAACCCCTCCAGGGATGATGACTCCAACACCTTCCTGGGCAGCCTGTTCCAGTGCCTCACCACTCTCTCAGTGAAGAATTTCTTCCTAATATCCAATCTAACCCCCCCTGATGCAACTTGGCGACATTTCCTCTCATTTTATCATTAGTAATTTGGGAGAAGAGACCAACACCAGCCTCGCTACAACCTCCTTTAAGGTAGTTGTAGAGAGCAATAAGGTCTACTCAGTCTCCTCTTCTCCAGACTAAACAACCCCAGTTCCCTCAGCCTCTCCTCATCAGGCCCGCTTTCCAGACCCCTCACCAGCTTCACTGCCCTTCTCTGGACCTGCTCCAGCACCTCAGTGTCCTTCTTGGACTGTGGTGCCCAAAACTGGACACAGTACTCAAGATGCAGTCTCAGGAGTGCCCAGTACAGGGGCACAATCACCTCCCTGTTCCTGCTGGCCACACCATTGGATACCGTTGGCCTTCTTGGCCACCTGGGCACACTGCTGGCTCATGTTCAGCTGGGTGTCCACCAGCACCCCCAGGTCCCTTTCAGCCAGGCAGCTTTCAGCCACCCCTCCCCAAGCCTCGAGAGTTGCCTGGGGTTGTTGTGGCCCCAAGTGCAGGACTCGGCACTTGGTCTTGGAAAACCTCATCCCACTGACCTCATCCCATTGCTCCAGCCTGTCCAGATCCCTCTGCAGAGCCTTCCTATCCTCAAGCAGATTGACACTCCCTCTTATTTACATCTCATCTGCAAATTTACCGAGGGCACATTTGATCCCCTCATCCAGGTCATCGATAAAGATATTAAACAAGACTGGCCCCAAAACTGAGCCCTGAGGAAAAGCACTTGTGACTGGTTGCCAACCGGACTTAACTCTGGTTTCTCTGGGCCTGGCCACCCAGCCAGTTTCTCACCCAGCAGAGTCCACCTGTCTAAGTCATGAGCTACCAGCTTCTCCAGCAGAATGCTGAGGGAAATGGTGTCAAATGCCCTCCTGAAGTCCAGGTAGACACATCCACTGCTCTTCCCTCATCCACTGGGTGGGTCACCTGATCGTAGAAGGAGATCAGGTTGGTTAAACAGGACTTGCCCTTCATGAACCCGTGTTGGCTGGGCCTGATCCCCCTGCTGTTCTGCACTTGCTGTGTGATCACCCCCAAGATGAACGGATCCATAATCTTCCCCGGAATAAATTCATAAATTCATAACCTCAGTGCCATTATTTCAACAAAACAGAAGAGATTTCAGAAGCAACTGATGATAAAATGTGGGCCTGAGGTTATTCCAGATCCAGTAGGTTTTGGACATACACAGATTTCTCCTGAGGTTATAGCACTGCCTATGAATAAGTGGATGGATGGGTTTGACCACTTTTTTAGATACAGTAAAGTAGAAATAAATTTACTTTCTGTCTTATTTTTGTAATGGTTTCCTCTTTTTCTAATAACTTTTCAGGGACAATGTATGGAACTAACCAGACTGGGCAGAGAAACAACTGCTAAACCACCAATAATATTGGCCAACTGTAAATATAGCTAAATGGCATAAAGCTTCTTGGCATTTTATCCTCCTATACCTCAGCTCGTCCCAATTAGTAACTGTGATTTATTTAATATTTCTCACAGAAATAATTTTGTGACTTCCTGGTAAGTAATTACTGTAAAAAGGTATGGGAATGTCACAAAGGAAAAGCATTGAGGTTTTCTGTCACCTATCTACACAGTTTATGCTTCTCATCACTTTACTACCTATGACTGATGTCATTAAAAGTTTATAACAAGGATATATACTAGTATAGCCTTGGTTTCCTAGTTCAAAATGTTGTACTAGTTGGGTGTTAGGAAGCCTCTTACTCTACTTGGACCTGCCTTAAGCATAGGGTTGATCTAAAGACATTCAGAGGACTACATGTTTTTGTGATTCTATGACAAAGTGAACACCTCAATCCCACAGAGCTTCTAGCACATTGGGAAAACTAGTTTTAAATGACAGAGGGTATGAGGTTATAGTGTGCCAAGATGCTTAACAAACTATTCTTTATAGATCCTTACTTGTTCATCTCCCCTTCTGTTAGATGGCTTGAATGAACTTGGTGTTTTCTGATGGTTCCATTGATAATGACTGAAAAAAAAGTTATTTTCCAGGTCTTTCTTTTCTTTTGTTCTTCCCCCTCTGTCTGGTTTTCCTGACAAGATGACTAAATAAATATAATAATAGGTAAAATACACAAAGCAGTTGCACTTAATTTTCTCTTGACTGACAATAGTCTTAGAATGCAGTCACTGATCTGCTGATAAGTGTCTTGGATGTGTGGTCAGAAAATTAGAATAGCTAGAATAAGACATGTTGATCTTGGATCTGAGCCTGATTTTGTATATTTTTATTTAATTGATTTATAACTAAAAGTTGGAGAAATGAGGAAGCAATCTCCCAACCCATTTTCAGGCAGAATCAGCTGCACTGTTCTACTCTATGTTTGTGGGCTTTTATTTGATACTTCAAATTGTGTAGAAAATGATATATTTTAATTACTTATTTTATCTTATATATAAATCTCCCTGTCTCTTTTCTTAGATCTAACCTGACATAGACAGTTGCTCTAAGAACTGTGATATTAAAATATAAATATAAAGCACAAGAAACTTCTAACACTTCAAAACTCTTTGCATGAGACAGATTTTGAAAGAAGACCTCTGAATACAATGATATTGACATTTTAAAAAAGATATTGTTTCCATTGTTTGCATATTTAGACACTTATGAACATTTACCAAACAAGTAATAATTTTTTTCCAAGAAATTATAAATTTACCCAAATCCATCATTTCACTGTTATCATTTTTTAAATCCTTGATGACATCAACACAAATTTGCCAAATCTTTTGAGCTAAGAAGAACATGGGGTTATTTTATTTCACTTTTAGTCATTGCTGTGCCGTTGTCTCAGTGCCATTTCCATCCTCTCCGTGACAACTCTGTTTAAAACTACCTTTCAGGGCTCTCAATCAAGAGCTTAACTATCAAACTTAAGTCACTCTGTGGTATGGAACTTTTGGACTGTTTTTCACCACGCTGTTCCAAAGTGTCCTTGAATGCAGATGTCCCACCTCTGGGTTCAATACGTAATAAGCAGAAGAGTCACTCCTAAGTGTTTCACTCAATAACAACTGAATGATTTAATATGAAACAACAGCTGTAATAGATTATCTCACAGTTTCATGAACAAGATACTATACTGGAAGCTGGGAGATACACTTAAATTCCTTCAGGTACTGGTAGAACTGGTGTCTTTAGCCACTTCCCACATCATGAGAGCCCAAAACCTTTGTGAATCCAACCCTTCATTTCCTCTCCTTCCTTTACAATAACCTTAATGTTCAGTTGTGCTAGAATACATTTACCCAAACTGAATTTCCTAATTCTTAAAAATTCTACCTATTGGAAAGCTTCAATGTCAGAAATGTTTTAATCCTGTGGGATCTGATGCAACTGAAATAACTTCTTTGCTAAACATAGCAACTCTTAAAAAGAGCCTTGGAAAACAGATGTGCTAATGGTGTTGAGTGGAAAACACTATATACTCAGCACCATCCATTCTTTAGCTTAGGATGGAAAATAAATGACACCAGTCCTCAGAAATTCCTATTTAAAGATTCATTGTGCTTCTGGCAAATGTCAACAATCAGTATGGGAAAGAGGAAAAGTGTAGGTGATCATAAATGGAGCATTTGGCTGGCAGTTTGTACTTAGAATTTCCCTGGTGAGGAGATGTAGAGAAGGTGAGATTTCACCTACTTTCTAGAAAGTCATTCTATTAATTTGAAAAGTCCTCTAGATACAACAAGATCACTCACACTAGGCTTGTGCTTCTGAGATTTCTGGACTGAAGCAAATGTCTTTTGTTCCACAAAATCCTGCAGCTACAGATTAAATCAATGAGCACAGTTGGTAGTGACACTTTTTAACAGCAGTGAAGTAAAATGACTGGTGCTATGACAAAAATATCCTTTTAATTGTCCAGTCTGGGCAATGACCCAAGGTAAAAACAAGCAGGCTAAAATGGCCTATTGCCATATCTCTCAAGAAACAATTAAAATATTGTTCTTCCATTCCTTGTGTTGGCTGGGTTCCCATTTCTTAATCTGTCTGTAAGGACTGACATTATTGTTTCTCTGTATGTGCTTTTTAAATTGTGGTTTCTAGAGTTTCTCATTTAATCTATTTCTCAGCCTCTTAGACTTTTCTGCCTTGCTACTGGATTTTCTCTTAAATTTCCCTGTTTTGGTTGGTTTGTTTGTTTGTTTTTCTGGAATTGGTTGCTAGTGATGGCTGTGAGGTTGGCTTAAATCTATCTAGTTTCTGTACACTTCTTCTCTAAGTTCTCTATGTGGCACTTGATGGGAAAAGAGTCCATACTCGAGTTCATTCATGTTCTTGGCACTCCTGAAAGCAAGAGTGAAGAAACAAAATTTTCAGATGAGATGGTCTCAGAGGACTTTTCCACTGTAATTTCTGATGTGACTTTTTGTTTTGATTCATAGGGATATATTAAAAATATCAAATCTGAAAGCAGTTTAAAAAGTACTCAAAGTGATATTCCCTGTATTGTGAACCAGAACACTGTTGTAGCAGTCAGAATACTGTGGCACCTCTGAAATTGCTTTAATAGTAATCATAATGCACCTCTGTTCCTCTCCCAGAGTCCTGATGACTGTTACTTGTGAACTGAGAGGAGAAAGTGATAGGTAGCATTAAGAAATAATACAGAGGTAGGAGAAGAGATGATGGCTCCATTTTGAGCAGTGAGAGTGGACAGGAAGGAAAGACAGAGGAATATGGTTGGCCTATCTTCTGCCTCCCTTATTTGTTCTCAGAATAGAACCCAGTGGGAAGAAAATCTAGGAGAAAGGTCCCTGGGAAGCTAAGAATGAAAGATATTTCTAAGCATAAAGTAGACTGAATTCTATTAGTTTTGTTTCTCTGTGACCCTACCTCACCCTTTTTCAGTTGATATTTTGACTTCTTGCTTTCCAACTGGAAACCAACACAGTTTTCTCCATTAAGTTATCTGATATTAAAAATGATCACAGAAGTAACTGTCAATCCAGGGCGCACACATCTCTAGTAGCAATGAACCTAATTAAAGTGATGAATTAAAGCAACCACAAGGGACACCCATAACATGAGACACATTTGGGAAGGCTGGGAGCTGAATTTGCCTTCAAACAGTTTAGATAGCATGAGAACTGAGATTGCCAGGCATCACCTTCTAAGGAAAATTCCCCCCTGGACTGCACCAACCAGCACCCATCTGGCAAGAAGCTGACAGCAGAGACACAGCTTTCAGCCCTGAGCCATGCCCAGACTGTCACTCACACTCAGAGCTTGAGCATCACATATTTAGGAGCTGCCAAGCTGTCCATCACAATGTCTTACTTCTTTTAGGGCCTGGCACTTTCATCCTGAAAAATCATTGTACATAAGTATTGTTTTGGCAAAATAGTACAGCAAATGCAGAGCATATGAATCTCAAATACTGCTGCAAGGAAGACTGGAGGAACTGTGTACATCCCCTCAGCATGAAGGTTAACACTGAAGAAGCACATTAGCAGGAACAGTGTGCCACTAAACACACCATCAAAGGGAGGCTGAAGGAATTACGTGACCCTCTCGCTCCTTGCTACAGTCTCAGTGGCCGTTTTGAGGCACACGGATAAAGCAAGCACAGGTCTGCTTGGACACACAGATCTTCCTCCTCTGTGTACTGATCAAAGAGAGAACCACATCACCCACAACCACAGTAAAGTATCTGTTTTCATCTGTAGCCCTTTGTTGGCAGAAAGTGATCAGAACAATTGTCTCTCAACAGCAAAGGAGTTAGAATTTATCATTATTATTATTATTTTAATGGAAAGCAATTGTACTTGAAGGGTAAAATTTAAAGATAACAAGCTGGAAGCACTCAGGGCTTTATTAACATGATGATCTGAATTCCTCACCCCTCGTCCAAACACAAACCCATGCTGGGCCTATGAAATGAAAGCTGTCTTTAATGAAACAAGGAAATTACATGACTGAATGAATGGAGCTGCCTAACAGATCCATGTGTGGTAACTGAAGAAACTCTTGCTGAGAGAAATGGACTGTGAACTCTCATTACAAAAACACTGATTAAGAGATAAAGGACAACAGTCTGACCCCCAAACAAATGTCATTTAAGATCTGTCTCTCATTAACTTTTTGTCCTCACCTATATATTTCTCTTAAACTATTGGATTCATGTCATCTACAAAGCTTCCTCACAGCCTGCTGGCCACAGCAAGGGTCATCTCTAATTGGGGTTATGCTCTGGAAAGAGAAGTTAAGTACATATTTCTGTATGATGTAGGAGACTACACCTAATTGCTGAGAGAATACATACTTCTACCAGCATCTCAAGACATGATTTTATTTGCTCACATAATACATTTGCTCCCTATTTTCTTCCCATCCCTTCTTATGTCAGGGCTGTCTCAAAAAATTAGGATCAATGTATGTAATTATACAAAATCCCTGTATCCAGTTGCTCCATTTACAGAAGAAGGGTGTTATCCCTGGTGATTATGTGAGCAAAGACAGTATTGGGTTCCTTTAGTGTAATGACACATCCAACCTGGTAAATCAGTCTTTTTTATATGGTCAGCTTGGCTTAGTTCCTTCCTTCTTTAATAAATCATTTTATGAAAGTCTCTATCTATTTTTCCACATCCTTTCTGATTTTGATAGACTTTTCTCATGTCTTATTTCTATCTCTAGGCCATCTACTCATCAGTTTCCACTTAGTTTCCTGAAGAATGTAAATTAAAATGACTGCACTAGCTGAACAACTAAACATCTTAATATCCTGTCTGTGCTAGTCTTCAGTAGTGAATATTAAAGAAAGCAGGTAAGGAATAGTCTTTCCCTCTCTGTGGCTTCCTAGCTTGTTTCAGTCAGCAGTTGAAGGACTTGCTTTGCATTAGTTTGTGTCCAGGCCATTGACTTCATGAGCCTGCTCACAGGCTCTCCTCCACCTATTTTTTTTCTACTTTATATCTGGTTTTAGTATGCACAACATCCTGTGCCACTACAAGCACAATGTGTGAAAAGAAGTTCTTTCTTTTACTTTGATTGTAATCATGCTGCTTGTTAATTTCATTGGATGACTTCATACTTGAAAAGTATCACAACTTCATTCATGATTTTAAGAATAAACTTCTACTTGACCTGTAGTATACTATATTTTCGATGTTCTCTTTCCCCTGTGAGAACTCTTGCTCTTTTTCCTTATTACTTTCTATTTCATCTTGGATAAGGGTTGCTTAGCACCTCTGGTCTTTCTTGTTTTCAGTGTTTTTTTTCCTTTTCTCAATTAATTATACACTTCTCAAGATAAGGAAAATAGAAGTGCGTGCAGCATTCAAGAACAGACAAAATGCTTTCTATGTTTGCTTTCTTGTCAGTTTTCCTTTATCATTTTTTTTTAATGCATGTGAACTTTTTTTCATGGTATGTTATAGTATTTTTTAGCACTGTTTTTTTCATCAAATTGTACACAATGCTCCCCAGATGTCTTTTCTACTTCCTTTAGTGGATTTCATTACCTGTCTATATAAATAGGCTACTTTTGTCTACAATGTATATTGATTTGTAATCATGTATATTGAATTCAACTTGATCAAAACTTAATATTTTCAGTGGACAGTCCCAAGGTGGAGTACCCAGAAAAATTTTGTATTGAATCTGTTATCTTGCTCATTAAAACAATGGGCTAAATCCATTAGTAGATGATTTCTTCTGTATTAGAATTTTATTTGACTTGTTTTGATAAATAATATCTGGTGACCATCAATCTGATGGTAATTTTTCTGTCTGTTTTTTCCAAAACCCTTCTATAACTGGGGGAGTTGTGGGGCAGAGAAGGAGTTGGATCAGATGACCTCCATATGTCCTTGACATACTCAGGCATTGTGTGGTTCTGCAATTCTATGACAGAGGTTGGTTTGGACACTTCTGTGGATGGCCAGACTGTAGAATGAGACACCCCCCCAAACTGTTTCATCAACACTGATATAAACACTCCACAAAGCTTTTCAGACTTACTTCCCTTCAGGTCTCCTTTTCAACTGACTCTCAGCAAGCTTCCCACTCCTGAAGTTTTCAAAATGTTTTTATTGTTTCTCTACCTGTAGCAAGTTACTCAGAAAAAGAAGAATTTCTCACTGGCCTTATTATGGTTTACATTTAACCTACTGAAATTTAATCTCCTCCATTTTCTTCTGTTGAATATTACTTCTGATTTTGTGAAATGCTTTTTATTCTTTTAGTAGCTTGATGGCGTATATATTCACTGTGGGCTTCTCTTTCAGTGACTTTTAAATGTGGGGGTTTATTATTATTTCCTGTCAAAGACCTTCACATAGTAAAGATTTTTAATGACAAACATTCTATAGTGGACTTTAGGCTTTTTTTTCTCCAATAATTGAAACTGTTTCCTCAAGTATATTACAGTCAGTGTTACAGAAGGAAACTTCAGTTACTAGATCTATGGATTCTCAGATCTTTTCCCTTATCTCAAAGAATTGTCAAGAATGTCATTTGTAACTCAGTGGTCCTCAGTGGTGTGACTGTCAAGTTACTTCTCCAACTTTGGAAAGTGGAGCACAACATCATTCTGTGCTACAACAGACTTTACAGACAGCAATAGCTTTACGTGCTGAAGAATTGCTTCTTTATCATACAACTACTTTATATACATGGTAGCATGCAATTTTTTTCTGGAAATTCTACCCAGATCGTATTAAGAAATGAATTTTTAATTAAAACAGCATGGAAATTCCCTTGAAAAGCTGATTCCTGGTGCTTCCTACCAGCAGGCAAGTGAGAGTCCTCCTCTTCCCCTCCTTCCCATCTTATTATTTTTGGAGACTTTCTTGGGGTTTTTTAATAGGAAAAAAATACTTAGGCTAACATGACTTGTTAAGTAAAATGTCCCTTTGGCAACTATCCCAGAACAGCAACTATAAACACATGTTTAGGTTTTAAGCAGTGTTACACACTAGATAATTTATCATTTCCCTGCTATTGCCATTTCATTTGAAGTCATTAGTCAGACCTGTACAAATAAATCACAACTAACAAAACTTTAACAATCCATATAAAGGAAATGGCATACTTGTCTTGTCTGTATTTGCAGAGAAAACTTGTAAGGAAAATTTAATAGAGGTGTAAAATGCTTACTTTGCTTTCTACCTTATTAAATTACATTCCTGGATATTTTGATTCACGGGGGGATTCAGCCTTTCGATAGTACTGGTTTTACTTCTCTGTTTTCAAGTATATATTCCTTTGTGTTTTGTTTGGCTGAGGAACCCTTCCCTCTCTCTTCTAGCCTGTAGGTTACTCATCATAGTTCCACAATTACTTTGGGTGCAGAGTATGTTTTTCAGGGATGCATATCACATCATTCTAGCAGGTCAGCAGATGAGAAAGAGACTACTGGTGACTGAGGTTTCTTCACCAATAATCAGTGAAGATTTGGAGCATAATTCATCTACATATTGAAGGAGATATTTATGCATTTGAATGTGGCCCACTGCTGATTGCTGTCTTC
Organism: Chloroceryle aenea; assembly: GCA_013399075.1. Classification (NCBI taxonomy): domain Eukaryota; kingdom Metazoa; phylum Chordata; class Aves; order Coraciiformes; family Cerylidae; genus Chloroceryle; species Chloroceryle aenea. Next base: position 199,509 of record VWZY01010446.1, read on the forward strand.
AGTAAAGTATTGGCTGTGTGTGTGCTCCCAGCAGTAAGTTTTGGCTTTGCCTTAGTAACAGTGGTTGTGATTAAGATTTTAAAAGAAAAGTAAATATAATGTAAAATGCCTCTCTAAACCTATTTTGGCCATGCTCCTCAGCCATTGGATATATTTTTTTTTACTCTTTACACTACTGAAATTGCAAAACCAGATTGGTTTATAAACACTTCTGGACCATGAAATTTTAAACCTTCCTTTATTCCTCAGGGATGTCTTTTCTTGTTCTAGAGAGTGTCTCTAAGAGTAAGACTGCTGAGTTTTAACCTTTCTAGCAAGTTTGTCAAATAGCTTAGGGAAGTGTTTTCATCCATGCATTTCAAATCAGATCAGGGTGGGCCAAGGAAAAGCCTATCAACCTAAACACATTAAGAGCACCATGAATATGGGGTGGGGGGAGGGCGAGGATAGGACAGGGGGACTTTCATGGGCCTTCTGTTTGATTGTGATTATATTTAAATTTGAGGGCTTATGATATTTACAGCTGTGACAATGTTGCTATGAAAGCAGCAACACTATTGTCCCTTTTACAGGAAAAGGACAACTATTTACATATTCCTCCATACAGCTTCAGTTTCAGCTCTTTCTTACACCCTTTTCAACTGTGACTTATGCATGAATGCATGTTGCCTGGCCCCTCACCTGTTTTTATTCTGGGAAAAGTTACTTAAGAGTAGTTTAGGTGCAAGTAGTTGGGCAAGGGGTGGTAGCTGTTTAAAGCTTTCTGCCGATCCAGTTCTCGACACTATGCTTAAATCTTCACCCTTTCTCCCCTGGAACCTAAACCATGCTGCGCATCCTGCTTTCAGCCACACATGCTCTTGGCTTCATCCTCACAATACCAGAGCGCAAGAGCAAGCGAGGCACTCTCTTGTTTCTTGGAAAGAGAGGCCCGTTGCCTGTCTGTCTGTCTGTTAAGCGCATGAACTCCTGCTGTTCCCCAGAGTGCCAGGAGAAAGAAAATCTCATTGCGCCTGCCATTTCCTAGCCAACACTAGCACAATGGAGAGCATGTAAACAGTTGGCTGGGCTGATTGTTACAATGATTGAAGCAAATCAAGGGCAGCTTTGCCACGAACAATGAAATCTGCACTCTGTATGCAAATTCCTCCCTGCTTTCACTTCTGTTTCTCATTTTTGCCAGCACGGTCTTAGCAAACCTCCTATGAACTACAAAACAAGTTGCGAAACCTTGCAGACCACTGGTCTTTTATTATAAGCTTTCAGTTTCACTTACTTTGCACAAAACATGCCTGAAAGCAGAACTCAGGCTGCACAGCTGGACTTTTTCTGGCAGCTGTTGTCTTCCCCACCCCAGTTCTTTTAATACTGGGCTTTGTCTTCTTATTTGCAGTGTTATTAAAAAAAAAAGTGATAGAAAAAGAAAACAAAGAAAGGGTGACTGCATTTTGTGAATCCCACAGTTCTCCAACTTTTCGTTCAATCACATGAGGTGGCTGTTAGATTCACCACTCGTTACAGCTCAGGAATGCCTTCTATCATTTAGGAAATAGTACTATTTTTATCTTGCAGAAGTAACCTTGTGTGTGCACCTACCTTACCCTTTGCTATTTGTGAATGGCCACATGCCAGCTACTGAATTTAAGCATGCGCTCTCCACACTGATGTGAAGCTTGAGAGGTTCAAGAGGCCAATTCCCTGGCTTTCAGTGTTGCACAAAACTTCTCCATTCAAGCTGTTTTATTTGGTGCTGTGTGAAGCACATTTATCTTTTTTGGGTCCTTGTGCCGAAATCGGGTTATACCATTAATTCAGTTAGAAATATTTCTGCTTTGTCCAAGTATGCATTCAAACTCAACCCATTCTTATGTGTAGTTGGAATTGCAATAATTTGTTCTGTTAGTAGTCATTATTAATAGTAATTTGATGCATGCTCCCTGTTACTAGTTTGAGTTGTAAGGGAACGTTGTAGTTTTGTTTCTAGAGACTTTGCTTCCTGTTGGAAAATGCTTTAGACCTTTTTTTTTGTACCACAACCCAGGATTGTCCTCAACAGGTAGCACACCTGTATTGTGTATACACGTATGGTTGTTAGCAACATGCATTCACTCCATTGCTTGACTTGTGCTGATAACTCCCACTATGCAGATACACTGTGTTGCATATGACAAAATATGGCATGAATCCAGCACAGCATCTATGAATGCTTAAGAAGGGGGAGAGAGAGGACTTCATCACAGAATAATCATTGCTTTCTTCTTTTGGTTGTTGACGCGAGAACTGTTCAGCTTCATGCTACTTGGTTTCATTCCCACATTGAGATCCCACCCTGAAAATCTATTTTTTTTTCCAATTGTCTGGAGATGGCATGATAGGACTGAAGAGCTGAATCAGATGTCTCCAAATTAAGGTTTTCTAAGGATTTAAAGGGAAAGTCTCTGGACCAGTCTTCAAGGTAAAGAAACATGGTCTAGTAAGTGCTTGCTTTCTTCAGGAGTGAGGTTCGTGTGAACAGAGCAGAACCTTGGCCAACAGAGGAATGTAAGCAGATCAGTGAGTTGAACTGAAGAGAAAAGATGTAAGAGAGTAGGCAGATAACCTCATTTAGGAGGGACTGTGGGAGCGTAGAAGATAAGTAATTGAAATTGGAATTGGTGAGCCAGAATCAAATATAGTTAAAGAGGCTGGTCATAAACCCACATTGGGTTAGTTTTGTATCTGTGGCCCTAGAAATGTCAGTCAGCCTAAGCTGAAAGCAACCCTAAACTGAAGCTAGAGGTTTTGAGGGCTGCACAGAGATGGAAAGAATAGTTATGGAGGTTATATTGACAGTGAGAGTTTTTTATTTATTATGTTTTAGCACGTAAAGCAAATCAAAGCCATCTAAAATGTGGGGATTTTTGGTTGGTTGGTTTGGTTGGATTTGTTTTCATGAGTTTGTTTTGGTTGATTTTTTTTGTGGTCTGTTGTTGTGATTTTTTTCTTGCTTTTGGTTTATTTTGTTGTTTGATTGGGTTTTTTTCCTTGCATGAAGATTCCTCTTTAAAAGGAGATTAACAGTGTCACATGTAGCCAACCATTACCAGGGTACCCATACCCCAAGTATGGCAGCTTTGCCTGTTTTTTCTAAAAATAGGTTTCCATTGTTGCTGTTGTTGAACTTTGCAGTCTCAGTTGTGCAGTAATATAACCATCTTACACTGTCAGAAAAACATTTGGCAAAGAGGTTGTGTACAGCTGGCTTGGACATAAACATTAGCTCAGGGACAAGCAATAGTCTCTCTAATACTTCTGCACAAACAAAACTTTCAAATAGCAGTGAGACCTATCTTGAAGAGCCTCTGAGATAATCCTCCATAAAGATGTTTTACTTGACATTAAATTTCCCATTTTTTTCAGAATTTATGGTTATATATTTAAAAAAAACCCCAACAAATAATAGAGGGAAGCAAATCAAATGCTTTAGTTAGACCCTTCCTGATGACATTCTGCTCTACTTTCCTGTTGTTCTTTTTTGCCTTCAGTCCAGATATTTGATCTTTATAAAATATACTTTCCAACAAAGGAAAATATTGTACATTCTTACCCACAAAGCATCCAGACTGTTCATTACTTAATCAGTTATGAAAGCAAAGTCTCACAAGTTGGATTGTTTAAAGAAGATGTGTTTAACTCATGTTCACCCAAGGTATTTTTAAAAAGACCAAGGAAAGGTCTTATGCTGGGCATTTTTTATATCCAAATAAAAATTTCATTGTAAATGAAAACTGGTTTCACAGTAATTATGATCAGCATGCTTCAATATCTACTGGGGAAAAAAACCCAACAACTCTTTAAAAAAATGCCATTCTTTATAGGGTAATGATTTCAACATAAATCAATCCCTCAGTTGGTGTTCCTTGGCTATAGTTTATGGCAGTGCTGACACAAACGTGGAGCTTTACAGAAGAGAGGGTGTGCAGAGTATGAAAATAGATAAATGGCTGTTACCTGGAGGAAACAGTTTGGCAACAACTAAACTTTAGACTTTTCTATCAAGTCAGCACTTTAGCAGGGCAATTCAAGTTTGTGACCTCCTGTCACATACCTGAGCTGGAGCCAACACCAATTGGCTGCAAAAGTGTAGAGATCATTTCTCTTATAATCCATCCTGCTATATTTCTTGGGATGGAATTTTGACATATGTCAGGCATAATTTCCTATTTTGAAAGAGGTAGAATTTCATTTGATTTGCCTCTTGCCTCCTGGGTTTTTAGGAATAGGAGTTTATACAATTTAGACAAATATTACAGAGTTTTGACTACAATGTCCTATGTTTTTGTGTTTTTTTTTTTGGTCTGATTCTTCAGGAGAAAATATATTTTGCTGTGAATTGTTCCTTGCTTTTTATTAAGGGGGTTTGTGTTCAGTGTTATCTTTGTTAGAGTGAATAGTTCTTGCCCTTATTTAGCTCCTTGTATTCAAAGACGTATTTCAGGACTGAAGAGAAAAATATTTCTCAACAGAGCTCTGTACTAGCTTTGGCAGTGTTTCAAGTATTTCTTACTTGGTTTACCAACATGCACAGAATAAAAAATAATAATAAAAAATTGAAATACCCACTTAAATGGATTAAAAGCTGGGTAAGTAAAATTATAAGCATTTTATTCAGATATCATAGTGATATCTGAATATTTAGATACTAAGGAGAAAGCTGCCACTAAATTGCAGCTGTTCTAAACCACATTAACTACTTTCAAAAACAATTAAATAGAAACATTTCTTTATTTCTTTCCTAAGCACATTGTCTTCACTCTGATTTCCAGGTTTTTTGAGACCTGTTAACTGTATACAACAGACTTCCACAATACGTTGTACAGTCTTCCTGCATTCAGAAAGAGGTTCTTGCCTTAGATGGTATTATTTTTGAGCAGGCAGTAGTAAAATGTGGGGTGATAAAAGAGTTATAATAGCTCTCTCAGGTGTCTCTTCTATGATGTTTATTACCAATAGAGATGAGTGAATATTTCAGAATGAAAAATTTGAGTTTTGTTTCTTTATTTCTTGCAAAATACCTTTGATAAGATTTCCTCTATTAAGGAAGGATGCTCAGCTGGTGTGTTTTCCCTGCATTCAGTACAGGGTGAATATTTAGACAGTGAGAAGTTCATAAATATTCATCTCACTAGGTGTGTAACTCAGTTTTGACTGGGTGATAAATCACAGGTTTTCTTTTCCTTCGTGGAAAGATTGTGTATTAACTTGAGGAACATGTGTTTCTGAGTACAAAAGTGCATGTTAGAATGAGTTTTAACAAAAAATGCTGAACACAGCTTTATAAATCCTTTTTTCATTACTCTTTTTGTCAGTAAACCCAGGAACTTTTAAAGCTATAAGATAACCAAAATGGCATGAGATCAGAGAATAGACAATCACTTCAAATTTTCACAAGTTTTTATCTGAACAGAAAAACAACCCATCTTTCAATTCCGATGAAGAGTCTAAGTTTGTATAATTTTACTGGTATAACATTTGCATTAATTGGGCTTTCAATATTTTTTAGATTGATTAAGAAGCTTCTATAATAACTTTTAGACTTTGACATTTTAATTTACCTTAAATAAGTTAATAGAAAACTGGAGGCAATCATTGTGATCTTCTGGTTTGATCTCCAAAGCACTGACCAGAAGAATATATTGCTGTTTGAGTTAAGGCACATGTTTAAGAGGAAAGAACTCTTCTTTAGGAAAGAGATTTCATCTCAACTTTTTCCAAGTTTGTCAAGTTGCTTCAATTGTTCATTAAGTTACCTTTCTATTTCTTATAATCTAGTATGTGGAAGGGACATAATTACCTGTGCGACTGCGACTGCCTCATTTTTTCACTTGTCATGAGTAAAATTCCACCCAAGAAAAGACTTCTGATCTGGAGGCAGTAATGATCCTGAATTTCACATTCCTATCTGAATTATCCATAGTAATTAGCCTTGTATTTGCACCTCTACTCTGCTCTGGTGAGACATCACCTGGAGCACTGTGTCCAGCTCTGGAGTCCTCAGCCCAAGACAGACATGAACCTGTTGGATGATCTCCAGAGGGGGACCATAAAAATAATTGGAGGGATAGAACACCTTTCCTATAAAGAAAGGCTAAGAGAGTTGGAGTTGTTCAGCCTGGAGAAGAAAAGGCTTATGGCAGCCTTTCAGTACTTAAAAGGGACCTACAAGAAAGACAAGGACAAGGGGCAATGGTTTCAAACTAAAAAAGAGTAGGTTTAGACTAGATATAAGGAAGATAATTTTTACAATGAGGTTGGTGAAACAGTGAAACAGGTTGCTTAGAGAGGTGGTAGATGACCCACTGTGAAATGTTCAAAGTCAGGTTGGATGGGGCCCTGAGCAATCTGATCTATTTGAAGATGTCCATGCTCCCTCCAGGGGTGTTGGACTTGAGGACATTTAAAGGTCTTTTCCAACCATTCAATGATTTTAAGATTCTATGATTTAGAGAGATCAAAGAACTTCATAAATCTGGGTATTATTCTGATAATATATTTTTACTGACTATCCATGGATAGAGGAAAGAGATCCTAATTTACATATCTGCCATTCAGTTTGAATGGAGGAATTTTGCTTCCATGGGAAATAAAGAACATAAGAAATATATTGGTACCTTGCCTTCTGTAGCAATGTGATCAGAAACAGCTGTTAGTACAGACTAGACAGATAGAGGCATAGTTTATATGCCAAGGTAAAGCAGTAATATAAGCACAAGAAACTATTCAGGGTCTGTAGGACTCTGGAATCACTGGAAAAAATAACTAGGATCATCTGAATCACCCTTTTTTGGTAATAGGGACATCTTTTTCTGAAACACAGATGCAGAGTCTCATGATGAAGCAGCAGGAACTTCTGACTTGCTTACTAGTTACCAGACCTTCTTCTAAACCTCAATAATACTTTCACTGCAATGTTAAAGAAGTCAAAATGTGAGTCAGAACTCCACAGAAGCACCTGTGAAAGCATCTGAACAGACTCAATCTTGAACACCCTTCCACAGCTATTTATTCATCAGTGCACAACGTTACATTGATTTTTGGCTTGTTCCATATTGAGATTGCCAAGACAATGTCTGGGGCTGCTGCAAGGGATACCACAAGTCAGGGATGGTTTGTGATGACAGTATGTAGAGATAAGACTGTCCTCAGAACGGAGAAAGCTTGGGTGTATACACGTGTCCTGCTGCATCCTGCAGCCTGAAAACCAGTGGGTCCAGTACCATTTGTTAGAGTAGAAGTTGTCCTTATGAATGCTTAACAAGAAGACAGTGTGCTCTACAGAGGCTATACTCTAAAAGACTATAAAGTCTTTTAAAAGGGATTTTAAAAAAAATCAAGAGATATCAGGTAGACACAAAGAGAAATGAAAGCTAACAGAGAAAGAGACAGTGGTTGTAGTCTGTAATCTCAGCACACTGCTGAGATTGCTGCTGTTTCCATGGAAAACATTGTAGGAGCAATGGTTTTTGGTTTGTCTATCTGTTACCTGTTACCTGCCTCAAGGCCACATGCCCTGGTGGGGTCCATCCATGTGTGTTGAAAGAGCTGGCTGATGCTGTTGCTGAGCCACTGTCCACTGTTTTTGAAAAATCATGAAGAACAGGAGAGGTGCCTGAGGACTGGAGGAAAGCCAATGTCACTCTAGTCTTGAAAAAGGGCAAGAGGGAAGACCCAGGAAACTACAGGCTGGTCAGCCTCACCTCCATCCCTGGAAAGGTGATGGAGCAGCTCATTCCGGAGGCCATCTCCAACCACATGGAATTAAAAAAAGTTTTCGGGAGTAGTCAGCATGGATTTACCAAAGGGAAATCCTGCTTGACTAATCTGTTATCCTTCTATGAAGCCATGGCCAAATGGGTAGATGAAGGGATAGCAGTGGATGTTGACTTCAGTAAGGCTTTTGATACTGCCTCCCATAACATCCTCATAAAAAAACTCAAGAAATGTGGCATAGACAACTGCTCTGTGAGGTGGATTGAAAACTGGCTCAGCAACAGAGTTCAGAGGGTTGTGATCAGGGGCACAGAGTCAAGCTGGAGGCCTGTGGCCAGACCTGGGTCCAGTTTAGTTCAATATCTTCATTGACGACTTGGACAAGGGGATAGAGTGAACCCTCATCAGCTTTGCTGATGATACAAAACTGGGAGGGGTGGCTGACACACCAGAAGGCTGTGCTGCCATCCAACGAGATCTGGACAGGTTGGAGACCTCAGTGAGCTGAAGAACATCCTTAAACTGGCATCTGGCCTTTTCATCACCAGACTGAAGGATCAGGTGCCCTTTTACAGGATGAACCTAAAGTCATGTGCAACCTTATGCAAATTCTTCCCCATCATATCCTATCCTTTCTCAGCAGCACTCATAATGGCAAAGAAATAGAGGAATTCCACTGTTCACAAAGTGAGGCAGACTGCAGATCTCTTCAGTGAAGACAATGGGATAAACAATCCCTCCCTGGCATCTCCCATAGGTGGCCAGATCTCATAGTGTCCTTTCCCAGGTAGGTATGCCTTGGGGAGGAATGGAGGTGAAGCTAATTGACATACTGTGAAAGAATCCATAGAACTTACATGAATTCAGTTTAGTGAAGATTAGTTACGTTCCTGAGAAGGGAAGAGGATGATGATTTCTATTCCAGATATGTTTTTCTGTTTCTCATTGAGAACTTGCCGGCTTTGGAGACTGTTTTATCAGAATGCTATAAACCCCTGTGTATTAGGATTAATAATTAAAATACTAACATATTTTTAACTATAAAATTGCAAGTGCAGCCATAATGCAGTTGCACAGAATCTACTTAGCATGCCTGCTGCAAAAAAGGGACCAATGAAAATTTCATTAATGTTTTATATTGCAGATAGGAGGAATCAGTGCTTAGTGCTGCTTAATAATAGCATTGCAAGCAGTTTTCTAAGGAAGCAAGCTGTGCTGACAAATATATATGAAAAGTGTCACCCATCCCACCAAAAATAAGCCTTCTGATGATTACAAGATTATACTGCATATAACGTGAGCCTGCACACATGCACACACACGCACACTGGTGGACTCCCTCGTATCTCTCTGTCTATACTTACAGACCCTTGCAGGGGGTAAACAGCAAAATATGATGCTCATCTTTTAAATATTTTAACAGCTTCAGCCTCACTGAGTTACCATTTTTGCTGCTGAACTGTATGTACCTACCACAGTAGATGATAAAAATAAGACAGACAGTGAAAGACAGAGCATTCTGACATTTTCATTACTGATAGTGCTTTAGCCACATTTCTGTGTTATGCTGAAGAGGAGAAACTGGAAAGAATGGGAGGTAATGAGCTAGGAAGAAATGCTTCTGTCATGACATGTGCCACTCCTTATCAGCATGTTCTTGTCTAAGCGGACACCATATGCCTCTTTCAACACTTTCTACATTGTCCTTCATAGAAATATGCTAGAAATGAGGGAATAACTACAGGGAAAAAAAAATCTGCATAACCTTAGAGGGTTCTTTTGTTGTTGCTCATTTTTCAAAGTGTTGGCTGTGCTTCTTAATGATTGTGTATGTCACATGAGATTGCTCCTTCTTCCTATTTGGAAGAATGTAACTTTCCAATCAGGAAGAGGGTAAGAGGAAACCACTGAGACTTCAAATTTATTATGGAAGGTTAGTCAGAAGATGATTAATCAGTAGGTGACCAAAACCTGAGTAATTCAAGAGCTTTTTTTTTTTTTTTTCCCTACAGAAGGAATTTATTAACTCCAAGACATCATTCTTAGGTATTTAGACTGTTATGACACTTAGTGGCTTGAATGGGAAATTTCAGCAAGTTGTCTCATCAGATAAGTATTTGAAGACTAGCTGTAAAAAGGACACAATTAGATTCCTATCTAATTCAGTGTGCCAAGGCTCTGGCCAGAAATTATTTTGCCAAGCCTTATCTTAAAAGCAGACAGTCACATTCCTGACCTGTGACAGAGGGAGCAATCTTTCCCTAATTGCTGCTTTGTTATTTGAGTATTTTGATTTAAGTAAATGTAGAAGAAGCAAAAACCAGCCAGTTCATTTCTTGTGCCAAAATGTCTTACATAATTGTTTGCACCCATCTTTTATTTCCAATGTCCAGATGACAGAACATTTGAGGCATTCACAGGAGAAAGTTTCTGTTGGTACCTAATGCACAACAGAGCCACAGTATGTGGGGCAATTCTCTCTTGGAAGTGGCTGCAGAACCGAGTCATTCCTGTACTTTTCAAACTGGTAAAATTTACTGCTCTCTACAAAATCAGAGCAGTCTCTTTTTTTCATAATGAACTTCCCAGGAAGTGTTTATTTTCCAGGATTCTTGTTCTTCATTACTTTTGTGGTTATCTTTATTGTTTTTCCAGACAGAAAGTCTTCTGATATGTGATCAGTAAGCACTGTTTTACAAGACCTATTTTTAAGCAGGAAGACAAAATTATTTTGACATAGGCAGTGACATGTGTGAATTTCATGAAAGAATATGTTGTGACTCTAAGCTATCTGAGGATTACACAATGATATTACATAATTTAATATGTTTCATTAATTATATTCTTCTTTTTTTTCCCTTTTATTTTAGGTTGAATTTATCCCAGTGTAGTATATTTAGGCAAAGTACATGAATTGCTTAATATCCTTTACACCTTTAAAAGTAAATACTGTTTTTCTTGAGTCTTCTACTGATGTGTATATAGATAAATGTATTCTTCACTGGGTTAAAACCTGGCTGGCTGGCTGTTCCCAGAGAGTTGTGATTAATGGGGTGAAATCCAGCTGGCTGCTGGTCACCACTGGTGTTCCTCAGGGATCAGTTTTGGGGCCAGTCTTGTTTGTCATCTTTACTGATGACTTGGATGTGAAGAATGAGAGTACCCTCAGTAAATCTGCAGGTGACACCAAATTGTGTGGGAGTGTTGACCTACCTGAAGGCTGGGAGGCTCTTCAGAGGGACTCGGATAGGTTGGATCGATGGCCCAAGGCCTATTGTATGAGGTACAACCAGGCCAAGTGCCGGGTCCTGCATTTCAGTCACAACAATCCCCAGCAGTGCTACAGGCTTGGGGATGAGTATCTGGAAAGCTGCCCAGCAGGAAAGGACTTGGGGGTGCTGGTAGCCAGCCGACTGGACATGAGCCAGTAGTGTGCCCGGGTGGCTAAGAAGGCCAAGAGAATCCTGGCTTATATAAAGAATAACATGGCCAGTAGGAGAAGGAAAGTTATTGTGCCCTTGTACTCAGGCCTTATGAGGCCTCACCTTGAGTATTGTGTTCAGTTCTGGGCCCTCGTTATAGGAAAGACACTGAGATGCTGGAAGCTGTCCAGAGGAGGGCTACCAAGCTCCTGAGGGGTTTAGAGAAAAAGTCGTATGATGAGAGGCTGAGGNTGGAGAAGCAGTCTGAGAGAGGAGAAGAGTCCGGGTAAAAGCCCAAGAGACCCTCCTGGATCCCTCTGCTTGCTACCGAAGAAGAAGAATAATAATAATGGCGTATATGGGATGGAATACCTCACTCAGATGGGGGTTATCTGTCCTGTCTGCTCCTTGCTAGGTGCAGTCCTTTCCTTTCTACACCCCCCTTATGGGATGGTACACACCGTCCAGCAGTGGCCTTGGTCTGCATACCAGCTCTTGGTAGTAACTCTAAACATGGGCTGTTATCACTGCTGGCAGCAGACACTGCAAAAACATGCTTCTAACTTCAGAAAGTGCTGTTAATTAGAAGTACTGAGCTGAAAAGTAAAATCACTGAACAGAATTAGTCCTATTTTCACCCAAACCAGGACAGTAACCACTGACAGAGCCAGGGTAAATGGTCTGAAGTTCCAGCAAGGGAGGGTTAGATTGGATATTAGGAAGAAATTCTTTACAGAGAGTGGTGAGGCTCTGGAACAGCCTGCCCAGGGAGGGGGTGGAATCACCATCCTGGAGGTGTTTAAGAAACGAGTTGACATGGTGCTTCACAACATGCTCTAGAGGCAGTCAGGGGCTTATCTAGACAGCTTGTGTGTTGGGTTTAGGTGTTGTGTGGGTTTGTTTTATGTGGGGGGTTTTTTGTGTTGTTTTTGTTTTGTTTTGTTTGCTTGTTTTGTTTTGTTTTGTTTCCTTTTTGTGGTCAGGCATTTAAAGTTCTTTATTCTTGTAGGTATGGTTGGACTCAGTGATCTCCAAGGTCCTTTCCAACCACAATTATTCTGTGATTCTGTATATATTTACATTATGCTATGACTTTACTGTTGTGAAGAGGCATTACATTCCCATTGCCAACAGTTATGTCACATTACCTTTATCCACGCATTGTTATCAAGTGATACTATGCTATTGAAGAAAATAACATGGCGTGTCATCAATACATCCAGAAAATACAACTGTATTTTATTAAACAAGTATGAGTTTCAGCATTTTTGAAGTTTTGTAATGATGTCCCGCCTCTCTTGCAAGAAAAAAAGAAAAGAAAGATATTAATCAGAGTGAAATGATTGGGAAAATCAATAGCTGGACAAGCTTTGAGAATAATATTTCATTGATCAGAACAGTGTGCAATTACAACTCAACCATCTTTGAACATTTGTGGTAGCAATGTTCATGGACCTAGTTCACCTCAGTCAAAATATCAGTTCAAAGCACTCTTTTCCAAATACGTATTTTGGGACTGTATAGTGAAATGAGATAAAGCACAGCAGGATTCCCTTTCCAGTTAGTATATATGTTCTACACCACTAATTAGGCTCCCTGATGGGTCATGAAATACTTGGACTTGGAGTCACTATTGAACATGAAAAACTCTAAAGAATTTAATAGGCATTACACTAATAGCAGTCTTGGGTTTATTAGATTTATCCCCCATTATCTTCCCTCTAGCAATCCACACAAAATTGGGTCTTTCACAGCACTGTAGCTGCTCTCTGCCTCCTTCACAGATAATGAGACTTTATACTGCTCTGCAGCATCTGGAAGTGTGTGGTTTTGTCCCATGCATGCAGACTTGCACCATCTTATGTCTCAGCTATGTTGGATTTGCCCTGCAGAGTAGCCCCTCTGCTGTAGGAGAAGGAAGGGAGAAGAACTCAGGTCAGCCTGTTTCTGTTTTGGTTGCATGCACTCCTGGTCACTAAGTGTCTAGTCTGTGTTCTTAATATATTTGTATTAAGCACTATAAAATACCCTATGTTCTAACATCTGCTTCATAGCAGATGAAGGACATAATGCATAAGAGGCCATATTAGAAAAATGAACCTTAGAGGGAAGAGTATTTGTACTTTTACTTGTTTTTACAGTCATATCCCTAAATAAAAGCTGAGCAAGTATTTTCAATCTTTCAAAACTCCAGAAGTAAAATCTCGTCTGATTCTTCACAATGACCTGTTTAAAATGCCTTGTGAAATATAGTACAGTGTAAATACTGTACTAGATGCAGACCAATGAAGTTGTTCTCACTGAACTATGCATTGATTATCAAGTGATAAATCCATGGCTGTTTATCTGCAGGGAGAAAACACTGGACCTCTATTCATTATCTGCAGAATTTTTCAGCAGTCTTCAGTCAAACACAAAAGACCACTGTAGTCCTACAAAGGCCTTATGTCTAGCCCTCATTGAATTAAAAAAAATGTCCCCTTGTTAAAATTTAGCTAACGTTATCCCATATTTCAGGATCATCTCCACATATTTGAAAAGTCTTTGCTAATGGGAACCTGTAATGGAGAGTTGAAGTGCTGTGCTCATTAGATTTTTGTCCTACCTGCCACCATGTGGTCTGGCCTAGCCAATAATAAAGTAATTGACTTTACATTACTTTTCAGTGGCTTAAGAAGCTGTAATTAATCTTCTTATATTTTTGTTAAATGCAAATCCCATAAAGCTGCTTAATATGCTTATGAGACCAAAACACCAGGCCAGTGGCTTAGGATCTGAACCATGCTGCTAAGCATATACCCCTTTGTTTAGCTTTACTGATGAGCTTACAGCTGGGAGCGGTGAGATGATGAAAATTAAATTCTGTGGTTTTAAAATACTGCCTTCCACAAATGCTACCAAACATAAATACAACAGGGAAACATTCTAATACTGGCCAGTGCTCAAGTCTTTGTGCTTGATATAGGATGGTCAGTTGAAGATAAAGGATATTTCTTCTGGCCTAGTGTCATCTCATCAGCAGATTCAAAGGCTTTACACTGAAAAATCAGAGCTTACAGTTACTACTGGTGCTGAAAGATCTGCAGATATCACTGAATATATAGACACCAATTGGCTTGAATTTGGAGGTGAAAAGGAGGAAGGCATTAATACAAATTCTGCCTCTCTCTTGCTGACTTTCAAGACAGTAAGACGGAAAGAAATTTTGCTTACTAACCTAATCTGAGGATCTAATGTACCATTTTACCAAAAGCAAAAGATATCCTTAGCCAGAGGAACATAAAACATGCTACATAGCTATTAACTACTAAAACATTTGCCTTTTTATCATAAGGATTGCACAAAGAATGTAAAATTAACATGTACACATTTTTATAGTCTAAGCTTTCTAGTGAAGAACCTTTAAATATCATCAGTAACACAATAAAGGGAATGATCTGTCAGGAACACAGAGCAGTCTCAACGGTGAATATAGGTTTGGCTCCTTCAAGTGTGGATTAAAGTAAGCTTGAAATGAAATAAACAGAACCACTTCAGAAGTTCAGAGCTGAAGGGAAGTCATCCATCACAGTGGAGGAATGTTTGATCTGATGTACAGTAGTTTAGCTCACAAACTTCATTGGTAAAAACATTTATCTCTGTGCTCACTGCAAATTCTAATAATAGAAGGCATGTCCTGAAGAAATTCAATATGCCAAGTAATAGTGAGCATCAGTCTTGGAATGTTAAAAAAAATAGACACACTGGACATTTAAATACATTCTGTTTCTTTCTGTTCTTGATGAGAATAAAAAGCCCTATAACAGCTCTTCCGACAAAGGTCTCAACTATTTAACAAGCTTTTATAGGATTTTACCCTCTAGAAGAAGATATTTAAATATTTGTTTCTTAACTGTATATTGATTGGCAACTGAACGTTCAAGGGAACTTTTCTGTCTTCCTTTCATCTTGTTCTAGACACTCCAAACTTATTAATTAACTTTCTTATGCTTGTTACATATTGTGATTTCCACAGTATTCAGATGTATTGAGAAATATAGTCTAACTCAAAGGGCTTGTCTTCCAAAAATATTAATCAAGTAGCAGTCCAGATATAACTTGAGATTACTGGTTACGTTCAGCCTTCTGATTTAAATTATTTTTGCATGCATAGTTAAGAGTGTCATCCACAAATAGTCTCAATAACAAATCTGATCATTTTACCGACTTCTCTTTTTCCACTTCCTCTTCAGTCATTTTAATGTATGATGTGTGAAGAGACTATTCTCCTTTCAGGCAACAAGAAAGACGTTCTTTTGACACTTTCAAGGTAATAACAGTGTAGAATGAAAAAAGCCACCTTCTTCTTGGAGAACATAGTTACTGTCCCTGTGATTCTTCAAGGTTAATTCGTGCTACTAAAGGAGATTACAGTTAGGCAATGCTGCATCTTGACTTCTAACATACCTGTAAAATGGCATGACCTAGAGAAAATGAAGAACTTTAACCAATACATAAGTTAAGTGCAGTATCAACATATTCTCAAATCTGGGGTACATGTTCTTTTACTCTAGAATATATACATGAGATGCAGAAGCATGGAAATGAGTCAATTTTTATGCAGAACAAGCCTACAGAGTATAATAGAAAGATAGATAATCCTGTGCTACTGAATAACTAAGGGTATGCTAACAAAAAAGGAAAATCTCTCATAAAATCATGTTAAAATAAGTTGTTGCAATGCCTTTTCACAGGATTCCTTCATACTCAGATAAGAGCAAAACATGAGGGTCACCTTGAATGATTTATCATTGTAATTTTAATTGTTGTCTAAGAAATGTTTATACTTTTTTTCTTTAATTTATTTTCAGATTTCTTCAATTCAATACAGGTGTTTTGTGGTTTCTTTAGGTTTTTTTTAGTCGTTTCTATAGACAATGTTTTCAGACTTGAAAACATTGATTGGAAGATTGTCTATATTATAGAGTAAAATTTGCCTTGGTGAAGCACCCAGCCTTTCACTTTATTAGATTGTTCTTTTTTTGACTTCATGGAAGTGTAGAAGGTATGTTTTCACCCCTTCCATTTTCACCCCTTCAAACTCTCAGGGGTAACAGACATACATGTAGACATGACATATTTTAATGTGTATGCATTGTGTATGATAACCATACTATTTAGCTAAATAACTGAAGGATCCAAATAGAATAAAAACCTAAATAGAGAAGATAGACCATGTTTATTAAAAATATACGTTGTGAATCAGGGACCATATCAACCATCTTGTTCAGAAGATACTTGGAAATCAGAAGTCCTTGTAGATGGTGCTGCTTCCAGATACTTTTCCCTTCATATCAGTCCTATTTAGATATCTTGGTGCAGTCAGTAGCCAGCTCATTTAGTGCTTGTCACTATCTTTGTTAGGAGGCTTTTCCAAATTCTTTACCCATGAAGCAGGCTTTCAGAATGCTTAGACTACAGTTTCCTAGTCTATATTTTTAGTAACCCATGCATATGTCTTCTTACTGAACTATCTATTTTATTAACTTGGAGAATGTGGTTAATTTCAAAGTTAGATACCAAAATCAGATTTTTTTTTCTCTTTTATCAAATACTTTTTAGCTGAAGAACTGCTTCTTTGCAAGACAAATCTTCCCAACAGCTGTCACCAGTACATGTGAGAACATTGCCACCTTAAAGCTTTTCAGTTCAATTTTGCCCCCTCATCTTCTTCACTTGCTATTATATAAAAGTCTCATTACTCTTCCATCCCTTGTAGGTCAGCTCCTAGAACAACACACCCCAAAAGAAATATTACAGCTTCTAGAAGAAAAAAACACATGAAGGATTTTAATTTACAATTCCATCTCTGGTAATGCCATGATATCATGACACCATAGAAAGCTATTGTACAGACAGTTTTAATTCAGTCTTGAGTTAATCCATGGCAACACTGATCACCTGAAAGAACATTCATGCCTAGGAAAGAAAGTGGTGAAAGCAGTGACGGCCACAGTGGCTCACATAGCTATAGAAGTTCTCAGTGGTGTAGGGTCAAATGCCTCTAGCAAACTTTCTGGAAAACCACAAACTGTGAGTATCACTGGTGGTTTGCTCTTGGTGTTGCTCAAGAAGGAAAAGTGGCTTTCTTAGTGCTATTATCCTGGCACTAATGGAAGTGTTACTGTTGGAGAGTTCATACTGAAGTTTATGACAAACAATAAATCTGGAAATTCCAATACTTGCCTACTACTAGAACAAAAGTTACACCTAGTTAATCTCATTGACAATACTGCATAAAAAGTCTCTCATGAAGTGTTACACTGATTAAAAAAAAGTATTTAAAAGGATCAATCTTCTTTCAGTGACAGAAAAGCATCCCCAGGATGTCCTAATTACAGACTCAGGTACTATTTCTATAAGAAGCACACAAATGAAAGATCAACATGGTAAATTGAGCAAGTTATTGGTGTACTTGCAAGCAGCATAACCTTTGTCAAATCCAAACTTCTTGTCAATGCAGCTCTCACAACTCGTACAGATAATAGTGAAATACTGTCAAAGGGTGGTAGCAATCTTTCAGAACTGTCTGAAAGCCTTGCCTGAAAAATTTAATCTTAGAAATGACTGTGTCTTAAGGGACAGTTGAACATTAGTAATCTCAACAGCTGTACTACCAACAGCTGCTATAAGCAAATAATGCAGCATGGTAACTAGCTGAAATGCAGGCAGGTATCTGTCATATAAGATTATTCCATAACATGAATCTTTCAGTAGCAGAAAGTGGAAATGTGAATACCAATGCATNGCTGGACTGCACCAGAAAAAATTCCTCCTTTAGTCATCAGTTCTTCTCTCAGTTTGCATTGGTTAGTTGCTATGAATATAAAAGCAACTTTAACACCACAAATACTAATCTTTAGTAGTCACTTAAATATTAAAAGATGCAGAGATAATGTTAAATAATTTAACACTAAAATAGGAAATATAAAAACTCTGTTAGAAATGTACAATCTTTTTATTACACTTCTTTCAGTGTGTATCTCAAGAAACCAGAGTATGAATTGTGTGCCTGGAGACACAAAGATCTCATCAAGATGGAAAATGTAGACAGGTGACTCAGGTGTATCCACTGGCTGAAGATTCCAGCTGTGATGGTCTTATCAGCTGGTGAAGGATTGGCTTCTCTGCTAATGAAGGAAAGATTAAGATTGTGGCACTGCTTCTTAAGAAATATAGATATGACTTACAGAAAAGACAGCATAAGGATAAAGAAGTTTCCTAGTTACCCAGGAGAGAATAATACTTCACTATTACTGCAGATGACTTTATGCATCAGTTCCATGAAAGTTATAGAACATCAAACAAGTAATAAGTGACAGGAAAAGCAGCAGCTTCGTTATTGCAATAGAACTATGTACAATGGATGAACTAACTCTGCAAGCACAGAATAGCAAAGTAAAAATTGGTCTTGACAACACCTGAGCTGAACTGAAAGATCATTGGACTGATTCTTTAATCTATGTTCAACTACTTAAAAAATCCCTGGGCACCCTTCCGATCAAATAAATATGTATCAGCCTACACTGTATTCAATCTTCTGCACGACTCAGACAAATATCTCCTCTTACACTGCTGATCACCGTTTGTCAAGGAAACTGAACTCCATTCATGTAAGTAATTTACTGGTCAAATCTGAATATCACTCAGCATATTGATAGTGGCCCTGGCAATGATACAATCCCATGTGCATGTTTGTATACTAGATCAGTGAATTTTAGAGAGATAATGCTGTAATGGTTGTAACAATAAATATCTTGCCAACAGTAGAGCAAATTTATGTCAATACCATTCAACATCTACAAGGATAAACAACACACAGCCATTCCAGTTCACATCTTAACATACAACATAAGTAAAAATAAAGGATTTTACCAGTTAAAGACACATTAATATCTCCAGATTCCAGGCTACTGGTTGTTGTATCATAACCCAAATATACTGAGACCTGTCTAAAACATGATTTCACCTCTGTAGTCAACATACTAATAAGAAAATAATAATCATGGGTTCAGCAGAAGTAGCAGTTTTTAAACACACTGTCTTTTCTCCTCCACTTCCATGCTGGCATCTTAAAGTTCACAGGATATAAATCCTCTCTCCTTTTCTGATAGCAAGATAAACAGTTTACTGTCTCTCTCAGTTTGAAACAGTCTTACAGGGTACCAGCTACCTTTTCTCACAGTCAGCCAATTAACATATATTATTAAGCTAAGAGCAAATTTTTCAGCCTGTATTTAGCTTTTAAGTGTGGTGACTCTAATATCAGAAAGTTTTTGATTGCCTGAAAGTTTACCTATTTTTTTCCAGACCTGATACTTACCCTAATGATTTTTTTTTCTCTCTCTTTCTATGACCTCTGACTTGTATCATGTAGACATATCATCTCATTTGGAGCTAGCTCAGAGTATCTCTTAATATAACTCTGCCTAACACAGTGAGGTCATTCTGTGTGAGTGGTGACAGCTGGATCCAAATAATTGAAGCTTCTCATTGCTTTCTAAATTATCTCAAGAGTCAGAAGGATTTCGTATACATCTTGATATACAGCAGACAACATTTCAGAAGAGCTCTCTCCGCAGATAACGTGGCTGTCAGGACATGACTGCTGGAATAGGCACTTCAGTACCTCTTACTGTAATTTCCCAAAAGAAATGCAACCACAAGAGGAATGAAGACCTACTAAATAGAGCTGATATGATCAGGAAGGGGTCTGGTTATGCTCCTTTATACTGAAACTAGAGATAACAGCTCCTTAAAATTAGTGTCTGTACAAAGCAGTGTTTAATGTTTTTACCAAGGCTCTCAGAGAGTCTTGCTTATGAGAGAAACTGAGAGACCTTGCAGCAAAAGCTTAATCAAGAGAGCTAGCAGGAATATGAAATTCATTTTCATTAGGAACTTTCTATCCTTTGACAAGGCAAACAGAGACTGTGGGATGGCAAAGAATGAAAAGTACTGAGATTTTGAGAAGACTAACAAAGTCAGTATGGGGTCTGGCTTCCTATTCTGACTTTCCTCCACCCATGGTGATACAAATAGTATTAAATTTTAGCATGTGTAATCTGTAGCATTCATATTGATATGCACCTAGTGAGTGGGCACTTATCTGAAGAGATCATTTATTTTGACCTTCTCAAGATGACTGTTAGCAGTAGTGTCAGCTACAGCTAGAGTCAACTACAGCTTGTGGCATCTTTCAAGAGCAGCAGGCTGTTTGAAGAGCTAGCTGCTGTAGTTATGTTTCTGATATGTTCCTCCAACAAAAGTCTCTGAAATAAATACCATAATATTAAAGATGTTACCAGTATTGTCTGAACAATTTTTTTCTGTTCTAGACTTGATTTTTTTTCTGCTGTTCCTCAGCTTCCAACTTCTTATTCAATGAGAAGATACTTTTTACAATATTCCACATTGTTTCCTTGAAAATAAATAAAAATACTATCATAGAAACATCCAATTTAGTTTCTTTACATTCGACTTATTCTCAATATCTGAGCATTTGATGAAAAGAAAATGAGATTATGACAGGACCAACAGACATATTTTTTTTTGTAGATTTACATATTGCACAAAAACAAGAACACTGAACAACTGTGAAAAGAGACTGTTAATAAGATTTCTGTATGTAAACATCTCAAAAGAAGACCTCACCTGTTGGACTTATCCATTCAATAAACAGATCTAGAACGTATAAGAATAATTAGTGCCTTAGCTCACTCTTTAGATAAGGTAGGAAGGTCTATTTAGAGTACCACTCAAAACGAATTTCCACTCGTGCACTTTGTCAAATTTAGCTGTCAGAATTTTTGAGAAAGCAAGTAAAAATATTCCAACAATTATTGTATATTAAAACCTCATAGTTTTTTTGAGGTTTTGATGTTCTGAGTCAGAGAGTCTTGAAATCTTTGCACTGGTAGAGCTGTAACTTTCCTTTTCACATCTATGAGGATGTTTCCTGTGGTCTGGATTGTGAAAGAAGATTATGATAGTCTTCATTAGAAAGGAAGTCTCTTTTCCTCACAGGGTCCTGTAAAACCACAGAGTAAATTGTTAATCTTGGCCCTACTACTGAAATCCTAATGCTATTTACAACTACAACAAGAAGAACCCTTTTGCATTAAGAAATGACCTCCTCATCAGGTGTGATGCCTCATTGCCTGTCATAAAACATGTTTTTGCAAACTCGAAGTCGTTAGTTTAATGACAGAAAGATCTGTGCAATTACATCAAACCTGCAGGCAAGGTCTGGAATGAGAGATGGTTAGAGCACTTTCAGTGAAGGTTATAAATAGAACAAACTTTCCCCACAGTCTAATGTTTAGATCACAGTATAAAAAATAATAATTTTAAACAAGCTTGAAGAGCTTGTTCTGGATGTGTTCCTGTGTCACCTGCTGTAGGTGACCCTGCTCTGGCAGGGGTGTGGACTGGATGATCTTTTGAGGTCCCTTCCACCCCTTGACATTCTGTGATTCTATGAAATGAGCTACTCAATCCAATGTCTACTTTCCTATGCCCCTTTTCATCCCACTCTCTTACAACAGACCATATAAAGTCATGTCTTACAAATCTCAGCCCTGGTTTGTTTGAAAGGAGCACTTGCCATCTACAACTCTATGTCTCTGATTTCAGTCTCAAAAACTGCTGAGAGTCCAGTGCCAACTCTTTACTATCTCTTTTACACTGATGTTTGGACCATTGCCTTTTGTAGTTGGTTTGTAAGGGAATTTTATTGTTAGACCAAGACTGCTGTACTTGTGCAGTGTTCTCAGTTTGTTGGTTGCTTTGATGCTAACATTTCAGATTGGCATTATCTGGCTGTCCCTGCTTCCTGCTCGTTGCTATTCTGCTGGAGTGGGCTGTTTGGAGCACACCCAAGAACTGTGATAAGGTATCTGGAGATGTGTTTTGCAAGGTAACACATAGCTGACACGCTCTGCTGAGACAATTAGCTATTGTACACTGCAGCAAATTATTAAACATCAAGGTGTCGTACCGTGGGTACCCACAAAGCAAGAGGTGTGACAGACTGGGTGAAAGCAACAGTTAAAAGATTGCCAGCAAAAACAAAAGGGAAGGCAAAGAAATACTGTATTTTAAGAGCCAGATAGTACTTGCTCAAGATAACCTTTCCATGGGGCAAAAATATCTTGTTGCCCTTCAGAGAAATAAAAAAAGCACACAGGAAAATGTGACAGGGGAAAGCAAAACCAGTGTGGGTGTTGGCTGATTTGGGCCAATGGGTTCAAGAACCAAATGGCAAAGGTTTGGGGTGAGCCTCCCCAACCACAGCCCTGAACAGATAAACTTGGAAAAGTTGCACTTGCGGAGGAGTGAAGCCAGGGGAGAAATAGCAAGTGTTGGAGAGGAGGGGAGAAAGGTTGAAGGAAGATGAGTGAGGCCATGCCTCCGCTTTCTTTCCCACTCCTCACTGCTGGAACCCCCTCATCTCTTCCTCAGAAGTGTAAGGTCCATGTTTCCATCTCAGTTCCTGCTCCCCACTCACTCTTCCCTTTGGTGAGATAACAGACCCTTCACACCAATGTTTCATATCCAAGTATCCCTGCTCTTCTCTCAAGTTCCCAAGAACTGGCAGATAACTGGAATATGTCCTGTTTCTAGTGAGGGGGGACCATGAATCTCAGTCGGGCTGAGGCCAGGGAAGGCAGCCAGTAAACAGTTTCAGAGGAAGAGCTATTGTTGCCAGGAAATGCCTCCTTCTTTTCTTTCCAGTCCTCCCTCCTGTCTTTGGCAGCAGCAACAGGAACCAAATTGCAAAGATGAAGTGGGGATTTGCTGATTGTCCTGGAAAGGCACATTTTTCTTTCCTCTGGCGTACTTATACCTGGCAGTTTGCCATCCCTTGTTGGCTGCAACTTTTTTTGCACCCTGCTTCGCTCTGGGATTCCATGCAGTTGTATATCTACTTTATATCATTCACTGTAGACTGTACACATCACAGTATTTCATGCCTTGTTGGTGCTCTTGAGCTTACAGAGCTCTTCTCTGTGCCCCATAATTGGTGTTATTGAGATGCCAGTGCAGCTTCTACGAAGTAAAAGGGAAGCAGGATGCCAGGAAACCTTTGCATTTCCTATAAACTAGCAGAAAAACACATATGCATATTAACAGTGACAAGCCTTGAAGAGTTATCTCTGCATATGTTTTGAGGTAGTATGATAGATTGACACTTGGCCTTGAAGGTGAAGGTTATAATGGGAGTGGAAAGGCAAGATTTTGTTTACAGTAACTGTAATAAATTGTCAGTGCTTCACAACACTATGTTTACTTTTGGTGACTTCTGGAGAGGTTATGACCCCCTCACTGAAGAGACCTTGGCATAGGACATGTCTGTAAACACTCAAAGAAGTGTTATTACTGGGTTTTCATTGCATGGGGCTTTCTCTACAAATTAGCCGAGACTTTTCTATCTTAGAATGATCATCTCTCACTGATCCTCATGCTCATAATGCTATAATGCTGCTGGGATTTTAGTGAGAGCAGGGCAAGGAATTGGTACCTTCACTTCACTTCTTCATCTTGCCTGCTTAGAGGTTGTGTGATTTAATTGAATTTGCTTTCATGAAAACACCAAAGTGAGAAAAAAATATTGTCACAAGAGTAGTTTGTCTTAAATCTGTGACCAAAGGATAAGAAAGGTATGGAAGAAGAGAGTGAGTTTCACTGGATCTTCTCCAAGGGCCTGGACCCCAAACTGTACTGAATGAGAAGATAGCTTGTGCTTATCAGGGTGAGAAATGGAGATTTCCATGGTGGTGAAGGTTAGAAGATGGTGACTACTTGCATCAGAGGAGGATGGCTCCTGTACCACCTGCAGATTGACAGTGATGAATGAGGTATTGGGAGCTCTCCCCAATAAGCCAACTGACCCTGATAGAGAGGTTCCTAGCTGTTGATTGGACCTGCTGCTAGGGACGTATACTTCTGTCTGGGGAATGAGTCTGGGACATTGTGGGAAGACTGACAAGGTTTGCCTGGTTCTCAAGCAGCAGACACCAGCTGCTTTTTCATGTGTCCACCAATAATAGTACCAGCAAAGACATGGAACATATCAAGCATGACTACCTGTCTCTGAAGGTGATGGTCAAGAGCATGGTGGTCTAGGTGGTGTCTCCCAGATCCTGTTGGGGAACGTCTTCAGGAGTGGGTATATCCTACAGGTCAACAGCTGTTTGTGCAGGGTGTTTTGGTTTCTGTGACCATGGCATACTTGTTGAGAATTAAGGACTGCTAGGAAAACACCCACCCAATTAAGAGATGGAAAAGCTTCTTTGCCAGTAGGCTGGCCAAACTGATGAGGACACATTTAAATGAGGAACAATAGTTGTGGGACATGAAGAGCCCCTGTCAAGTGAAAAAGCTGTAGACCAGACTGGCCAACATAGTGGGTAGAGACATGTGGACAGAACAGACTTCATAATCAAGTCCAGCAAAGGGTCATGTAGTTTATTAAGTAATTTGAACATCTGTTATACGAGGAAAGACTGACAGAGACAGGCTTGATCAGCTTAGAGAAGACATAGCTCAGGAGGAACTTCAATGTGTATAAATACCTGGTGAGGGGGTAGTAAAAAGGAGCCCGACTTTTCCATGGCACTGTGCCAGGACAAGAGGGAATGTCATATGTCATATCTCTGTGTACATAGAGATGGAACTGTCAAGTTTGCTGTAAGTGCAGAAATCAACAAATACTAACGTGGTTCAACTGACATTATGAAAGCAAATTACAAAAATGCTTTAGCATTGAATTCTTGCTATAACATCTCACAACTGTTACAGCTCAGGCTAGAATAGAAGATTAATATCAAGTCAAGCCCTTTGCCTGAAGGAATCATGGTTTATTTTATACAAAATTTAGTTCATTAAATAAATTTTAATTTGACCAAAATCATCAAGTTCATCATTGTCTCCACAAATGAGCCTAGAGGCTAACTCAGAGGAGGCAAAAAATGATCACAAGGACAGCCCTAGAACAGAAACTGCAGAAGTAAATGCCCAGAGGCAGAACAGTGACATATTTAAGATTTGGTCATGGATGTGGAATTGAAAATTACTCTACTTGCTGCCTTCTACATCTGTACATCTGTACATGGCATTTTCCACATCTTCTTGATAATTCTACTTGTTTATTCACAGTTACTGTTTTAAGATTCTGATTTCAGCATTCTGCATTCAATGTCTTTTTTTTTTTTTCCTCCTTAAAAACCCCTTCATTTCTGAATTACTTTTTTCATCTTCTCTCACCCAAAGGTCAGACTGTGTTTGACCTCCGCATTTCTCACTGTCAGCTACATTTCACTGCATAGATCACAAAGTTGGTACTTCAAAACCCTCTTTTCTTGACATGAATTTTAGACTGACTTGTTTTCAGCTGCTATGCTTTTTGCTAAATTCTGTTAAAAAAACACATTGAAACAATGTAGTAAGTATTAACAAAGCATTATATTTATGATATTCAGATGCCTTTCATGCCTGATGTTGTATAAATGGGATGACTTACGAAAGTAAGGATTATTCACAGCTTTCTGGAGTTTAACATCTACATTATAAACCATTTACCATTACAATCTCTCTCCACTGCCTAACAAGTTTTCCAAAACTTTCATCCTTCTTACTGAAAGATTCAGTATCTCTGTCTTTCTAAAGGTAATTTATATTTTAGGAAATGTAAGCAAAATCTCCTCAGCTGTTTTTAAGTGCATCCTACAGTTTGCCATTCTTGTAGTTCAACACAGATCTTTAGAAACACCTAGGTCTTGTTTTCCATGGCAGATATGGAGCAGAGAAATAAAGCCTTCACATGTAGGGCCTGCATCTTCTATTGAAATGGTGGAGATTCTTTTTCTTAGCATGCTTGTTAGTCACTTTAACATATCCATAGCAGAGTTGCCTGGAATCCTGTCACCATCTTATTGTTCAGACAGCCAACAAGTCTGGATGAAGTAGGAATTCATTAGACCTATTCCACTCACAATGTTTTGGAGATGTTTAACATCTAATTAAGTATATATACATCCTTGAAATATTCAGAATATATCCATGCTGCAAAGAGACTAGGGTGTGGGGTGATACAAGTACAAAAAGCTTTAGCTGTGGAACTCTAAATTTCTTTCCTAAGAGATGAAGAACGTACATTTCTGCAAGGTATGGCTTGTTTTTGTAGATACATCAGCAGGCTGATGTGATGATTAATGAATGATAGCAATTACTATTTCCATGTCATAGCATATATATGACAGCTAGTTCTGTGCTAGATCAAAAGAACACAAAAAGAAAATAATAATAATAAAATACTTTAAAAAGGATAGTTACTGGGTTTAGAGGTTCTTCATGAAATTTAGCTGAAAAGGTGTTAGAAAAATTCAAACTCTAAGAAAAAAAGAAAGAAAAATGATATTTCTAATGTCTTCTATGAAGAAATATTATCTAATGATGTCCTAGCACTTCTTTTAAGCACTAGGAAATTTAATCTGTTTTAATTTGCTTGTTTGTTTGTTCAAAGAAAGAAGTGAAGGCTTTCAGAGGTCAAAAAAAAAAAGGCCATATGCACATCTGCGTTCTTGCACTAAGCAGACTTCACTATCTAGGCTCCTACAAGAAGGGTCAAGATGTTTTCCTTTCTTTTTTTGTTTAGCACTTTGGCTCAGTGTATAGGTATTTGTGGTCATCATTTCTTAAGTTTTGTGCAGACATCCTTTTGCCCGACGACACATTCCTATGGATAAGATTCATAGGAACTGACCAGAATAATAAAGATAGATTTTAAAGGTATTTTAGCATCCATCTTCTTTAGCTACATTGGGAAATCTTAGTTACAGGTAATGACTTCGAGCATAGCATATTAAATCAAACTCAAGCATATGCAAGTTTCTGACAGCGATTTTTAAAAATAGTGCTTTCCTTTCTTATAAATAAATTAGTGCAACAACTGGGAGACAAAACCAAAAAAGGATAACAAGAAATATGGATGTATCTTCAGCAGTCACTTTATTTTCTTGTTAAAAAGAAAAACCAGAGTTAATTTTTAAATTATTCTAGAATGTACCAATATTTTAAAAGAATTTTTCAGATGGTGTACCTATTTGGTTTTGGTATTTCAGTAAAAAGCTCTCAAGCATTGTTTTGAAAAGCAGTTTATTTTTTCTCTCAAATAACCGAGTTCTAAAATGCCTCCATTTACCTTTTCCTTCCCTCACCTTCTTTTCCAGCTGTGTGGCATGGTCTGCAGAGAACTGGTGACACATTTTTTCTGCCTGAAGCCTGTCAAAGCAGCAGTGAGAAGTTCAGCCACAACCTCACACCAGGCAGCCCCACTATCAGCAGGAGCACTGAAACTGCTGAGGAAATAAAATGCTCAGAAGCTGTGATTGGCATCTTGAGGGAACATATTTTCAAAAGTACTAAAAAGTACTGTTCAGAAGTGTCCTAATCACCTCTAAGCTTAGTCTCATCTAAGTAATTTTGGTTGTGTTGGTTTTTTTTTCCCAACTGTCTATATTTCTGTCTCAGTAAGATTTCCTATAAGGTCCCACTCGAGCACATACACATGCAAATTTAACTTTCTGAATATGCAATTCAGCTGAATTCATATTGATACTGACTCATGCACATGTTAATTTAGGCCTTAATGGTTGTAGGGTCCTGAGCTGTTCCACAAACTTAGGAAAAATAAATACAAATGAAAGACAGAAGAGAAGGGTGAAAGTTACAGGAGTATCACTGTTACTGTGTGATGGCATTTGATCCAACACTAACATTTTTATCTTGCCAGAATTTACAGTATTTCATTTTTTGTTTACATCTTCAATCAAAGCTGGAATCAAAATAGCACTCTGCAATATTCT
The DNA here is from genome assembly GCA_013399075.1 of Chloroceryle aenea. NCBI lineage: Eukaryota > Metazoa > Chordata > Aves > Coraciiformes > Cerylidae > Chloroceryle > Chloroceryle aenea. Next base: position 227,587 of record VWZY01010446.1, read on the forward strand.
TATCTGCACTGATTTGTTTTGAAATGTTTCATTTAGATATTTGATGGCTGAAAACAAAAATTACAAAATGAAAAAATGCATTTCTCATACAAAAAAAAAGATTGCTGTGAGGTAGACATAAAAATTAAGAGTAGCAAATGGCTTGGTGTTGTAGTTTTTCTAATAGTCACAGCTTATTTGCTCATCTAACCAGAGATGTGAAATTTATGTATACAAGACAAAGAAATGAGATGGAGAGTAGATATGGGCATGGTAGAAGAGAACGACATTATTTTCAAGTAAGTCACTATTATTTTTAAGATAAAAGGACAGTTTAGAAAGAGTAAGGCTTTACACTTGTACAGGAGCTGATAAATTAGAGTGAAGAGACCCATTTCCTCTGGTAAGCTACTTGTCTACTTATTCTTCACTAGCCCTACAGTCTAAACTTATCTTGAGGACAGGTCTGGAGCCCTCAACAGAAGAAGGACATGGACCTGATGGAAGTGACTCCACAGGAGTGCCACAAAAAATAATCAGAGAGCTGGAGCATCTCTCCTAAGAGGACAGGCTGAGAATTGCAGTTGTTCAGCTTGGAGATGAGTCTCTGAGGAAACTTTGTAGTGGCCTTCCAGTACCTGAAGGGAGCCTACAAAAGAGCTGGAGAGGGACTGTTTGCAAGAGCCTGTAGCCACAGGATGAGGGGGTTTTTAAACTAAAGAAGGGTAGATATAGATGGGACATTAAGAACTGGAACAGGTTGTCCAGGGAGGTGATGGGGGGCCCATCTAGGGAGACATTCAAGATCCTGCTTGATGGGGGTCTGAGCAACCTGATCTAGTTAAAGATGCCCTGTTGGACTAGATGACCTTTAAAGGTCTCTTCCAAGCCAATGCATTTTAAGATCCTATGATACATCTGAGCTCCTTATGTGCAGATAAAGAGGGATATGCCTGAATTGGCAAATCAATTGAAAGTATTCTTCAGTTCTAGAACATGCATTGAATTTGAAACAGAGAACGTCTGTTACTGTGAGTCTTCATGGACAAGAATATCAGCTAGCTGTTCCTCATGTTGGAGCTGGTGTAGAACAATTATCTATGGCTCAGGCTGTCTTCTAAGGGAAATCACCTCATTAAGACAATTGTTAGAAATAGAACTCCCTAGGTTCTAGCAGTGTTCCATTGCTTCTGACTCGGATTGTTTGCTCACAGAGTTAATATTGTCTCTGCAAGGGAAAGGAATAGAATTTTAAAAGAAATCTTAAAAAGATAGAAGCAAAACCTTATATCAAACCTGAAAATGTGAGTGCTCAGATATTTTGCTGACCTTCAACAGGAGATTGGGAGTAAGAGAAATGGCTTATTGCACATTGATTTTTGTTAAAGATTTGCATAAACAAAATTTTCAAGACAATGTGACTTCTTCATTTGCTGTCCAGTTTCTTGGCCATGTCATAATTCCATTAAAATAGTTTATTTCCATCTTGTTAAGAATTTTCATTTCATATCATTTCTGTGTTTTAGTTTATGCTTTGACTTTGCTAGTTCTGAGCATTACAAAGATCCAGGGCTAGGTTTCAAAGTACTTTTTACCCAGCCACTTAAACTGAGATGACCAATAATATCTAACCTGTAGTTTCCCATGGACAGACCATGCTTCACTATCTCCTATCACAGCAAAGGATATCTCCAACAAGATATCTGGTTCCAATTGCTGTGTTTTATGATAGGTCAGCAAAACTTTATTTCTTAACAGGATATTCCTCAGATCCTTTCCTACAAATAAGTGGGTTAGATGCAAACCAGCTTCCAATCTTTAAGCCTTTCCAAAGCTGTGTTAAAGAGCTGTCAGAGGAAGTAATCAATCACCCAGGCTGAAACTGAGAGGATATATGTTCACAGATGAGGAATCATCCTACTGCCTCACTTAGGAAGAGTTCCAGACTAGGTAGCCTAATGATTCCTACTTCAATGTTTTCATGGCCAAGGAAAATTTCACCCCTAGGTTTCATCTGTGAATATAAGTACTAACTTGGCCTTCTGTGCTGGACTACATTTCAAAGCAAATACTAATCTGTTCTCAGTACTTGTGTTAAGCCACCTATGAAGTTATTATTCCCCTTTTAAAATCATGATATTAGTTTTATCTCACACTTTTTTATTCTTTGAGAGGATAAATAGCATATTACCTACCTGATGGCATCCTAGTACAAACATGCATGATAAGCATGAAAAGTATTGCAAAAACTTTCTTGAATTTAGATATCTCTCTGAGAAGTTTCTTTTCTTCAACAATTAGCTTAGGGAAATAACAAAAGCAGAAAGCTAGTATCATAGAATTTTTCTTTTTCTGCTTTTTCATTTATTAACTTAAGGAATAGCAAATGAAAATATAGGAATAGCAAATGAGAATATATTCATATATCTCCAAATTATCAGGATTTAGCTGCTTAACCTGGAGGCTGCACTAAAGATGTCTTCATTTTGTTTCCTAGAATTAAAATAATGTTGTTATCTAAAGTCTACTTGTTAGATAAAAAGTTAGCTAAGTGGAAAAAAAAAAAAAGTGAAACACCTTGACCTTTATTACAATTATAACAATTTCAATTTGTGTGCAAAACAGTCAACATATGCTAAAATACAACTGTTGCCAGAATCTCCAAATGGGGCTATATCCTGTCTGCATGGAAGCCAATGTCAAATCCAACTTTAGCAGTGTCAGTACTTCACCAAAATACTTCCATCCAGAGCTTGGACATTAGTCATGTTTTATTTTAAGAAAATTCCTACACAGTCATCATCATTATTTATTTCATTAAACTCCTGTCACTGTTTCTGGAAGAGACCCTCAGTATTATTTCCCATCTTTCCTAGAAACCTTCACTGCAGAAAATAATACTGATTTTAAAATGTCTGAAGAGTATGAGCTGTTACCAGTCTGGGATGTTGATATTCAAGGCCTCTTTTTCCAGAAATACAAATTCTGTGAATGAGGCTTCAAGTGGCAGCTGAGATGTGACCAGAATGAAATGTGAGAGTGAAGAGATTACAGAAAATAAGATAGTGTTTGATTTTCCTCAGCTGGGGAGAGTATGACTTTCTTCCCCTCTTTCTGACAGTGTTATTCCCTGTCTTGTAAGCTGTTGCCTGTCAAACAAAGAGTTCCCCATGAAGTACTCACTCCAGTGAAACTACTCTCAGATGAAGAGAACTGGGAATGCTATCACAGCTAATTTCACTACAGCAATTCCCTGTGTAGACAATAATGGGCTTTCTACATTATAGCAAGGCAAATGAAAAAGAGCAAGGCTTCAAAGACATCAAGTTAATTAGGATTTTTACCACTTGGCAGTGCAGGCAACTGATGCTGTAAAATCAGTCCCTTTGCTCGTCCTCTTACATGGGGACAAATGACTTGTGTTATTGAAATATATGTAGATGTATTCCTGTCATTGTTTTGGTATGTTTTTGGTACATCAGGCACTTGGAACTGCATCCTGTAAAGGCCCTGGGATCTAATCTGCCTGCACCTGCAAGTAACACTTCACTGTAGCAGAGGTTTGACTACTTTGTGGACATCTAGAAAACCAGTATCTGCTGCTATGGCTGTAATAGTGGGATAAATCTCATCCACCCTTAGACATGTGGGAACACCCACAAGTAGTATGTTAATTCAGATCACTACTGCTCTTTTGAAGCAAATCTCTGTAAATGGCATTCTTAAACTAAAGCAAAAGATTATTCCAGAAATACACCAAATGTACTACACCTGCTGATGGTGGACCTGCTACTGCATGTTGCTGGCAATCACACTAGGACCAAGTCAAAATAAAATCACACACAGAGAACATACCTGTTCCCCAGGGTCCTGTGTTTCACTTCACATATAATCTCCTACTGTACCATACCACATTCTAACATATTACAGTACACCTATGCTGCATACCCAGACAGGTGTGGAAATCATTCCAGATGTTCTATATAGGCAGTGGAAAGAAAAAAAAAAAAACAAGCCAAAAAGTTTTAGACTGAAATTCATAGGAATTATTTTAGATGTGCACCTGGACAGGATAAGGGATGGAACTGCTCTGGAAAGGAGATTGAGATAACTACCTCATTTGGTTAGATAAATCCATCTTTGGGATTTGGAAGGGGACACAGCATGAGAGTGAATTAAACTACCATCTCTGAAAGTTTAGCATCATTAACTTACGGGGTGTTAAACAGAAGTCTGTGGCAACCCAGGGAACAGAAGTTAGTTCTGATAAGAGTCCAGCTTTTAGACCTCTAAGTTTTTAAGAAAGATTCCTTCAGGATCAGTTATGCCAGCCATTAAACAGTCATATTAATTACATTTTGATCCCTAAACTGAGATTTTTATTAGTTTAACTGTACAGTGAGAGGACACATTTGGCAGAGGATCTTTTGCTGAAAGAAAAACTGGGTGATAGAAGAGAACTGTATTGTTCTGCTCTCATTCTATATTTCCAGACCAGCTATTAAAAAGCATTATACTTTAGGTCTAGTACAGTGTCTTCCCATATTTACAAAGCTACTTATTATTTTCAAAACACTCTATAATAGAAATGAAAACACCATGCAAGTCTCAAAAACCAGGAATGTGCAGAAGTTAGAGAACAATTCCCTGATATGCAAATATTTTGTTTCTACTGACATGACTTATCCTGCCATGCCATATAAAGTTTCATTCTGCTTCCAACAGATAAAGATGTGTGCTATATACCACATTAATCTCCCTTACTGTATAACCCCTACCCTTAATTACCTCCTTAACACAGTTGCTAAAGATTCAGAATTGATAGATAAGAGCAAGTGAAGTTCATAACAGACTTGTAGGGAAAGTAAAATATAATAAAATCAAATAAGAATCCAAGAGCTTCAATGAAAGCATGGTAGTCTCCATCTGCATTATTTTTGCCAAGCATAAGAGTATACTGTCAGTGTAAAATGTATTTCTCAAAAAGAATCAGAGTTGTACCCATGTAATCAGCAGTTTATTAACGGTGTAATCCAAAATAATGTGGTTCCATTGGTAGAGGGAAAACAGCTCTGTAATACTTAAGTATGCAACTAGTTAATTCAGCTAATGTCTGTGCAAAAGAAATAGAGTTATGGTATTTGATACTGATTTTAACACTTTTTGTGGTCTGTTTTATAATGATAACAGTATTTTCCATAGAAATCATGAAATTTAGCAGGTCATTAATTGCAATACTAATAATCTTTAATGATTATTTGGGGTATCTTGCAGTAAAAATAAACACTCAACAACAAATTCATTCCCACATAAAGTTAATTAATTGTTTCCAAGATGAAAATACATGAAAAAAATTAATGCAAACGTGAATGTCTTTCACCAAGTCATTCTCCACACGAATCCTAGACAAAACTACTCTTTCTCATAGTTTTACAAAGATAAATATCCAATTTAAGAATACAGATACAAAGGAATCTTGAAAAGTTGAAATGTTATGGTCAGCTGAAGTTTACTAATGAAAATACATGAATACTTTGGAGAGTGAGATCATAACCAGAGATATTTAATATGTTATATGGGTAGCATATAGGAACTACACATGAAAATAGCACTTTGCACATATAAATTGTACACATTATACACAGTCAGTGTCTCTGAATATGAATGTCTAATCTAATTGATCTTTTTGAATCTTCAATGATTCCATTTTATAAAGCATATAAACATTTTATCATTCCATAAGTCAGTCTCTGAAAAACCCTCGAGTACTCAGCGTACTCCACAATTAATTCGTTGACAAAACTGAGGGCCACAGAAATCTTGAATGTTGGGGAATAGCTAAAATTTGTAGGCAGCCAAGCCTTTTAATTTGGGGCCTTTTCTAAAGCTGATGAATAACATGATCTCTGTTTTTCCTGGGCTGATTGCTGTAGATGTAAATGAATTTTTTAATCTGTAATGAGCCTCTCCAACCTCCAGCACCCCTCCCTAGTGGTTGAGGTCTTGGAGTCCAGAACAGCTCTACTTTTACATATCTCAGCATTGAGACATCCAGAGTGCTCCCAGTTAGACACATCATACTGCAGATTGCTGATTTTGAAATGTCCTTGGCTGTTACTGTACAGTTATTAACATGGGAATATGCTGGATAAATAGGAAAACTCATAGACTGTCATGTCTCTGAGCATATCAGTAGGTCCTGCCTGGCATCACCTGGGACATCCTCTGGGGTCTCTGTTTTAGCTCAGTCTGGGCACCTCAGTGTTGCCTGAGATGTGTTTCAGAAGTACTTGTGTTTGGGCCTATCACTGCTGGCCTGATCCACTGGACACTCTTCTGGCATTGATCCTGGACCTGGGGTGTAGACAATCTTGTCTTCAGTCCTGTTTCAGGTCTTTCTCCCTTTATTCTTCCCTGAACTTTCTTGTTGGGACCTCACTCATCTGTTACCCTTCCTGAGAACACTGGGAGAGTCTGTGCTTATCCATTCCCTGGCCTTGCTCTGGTGCTGTGCCCCACTGAAGAGGGCACAGCCTGCCCTGGGGCCATCCTCAGCCCCCAGCCCATCCCTCTCCTGGAACAGCTCCCTTTTCTCCCTTACCCGAGCACTGGAAACAGGTACTGAATAAATGCATGAGCCTCCAGTTAAGCAGAGATGGAGCAAGACCTTTTTGTTCATGCAAATATGATCTATTTATACAGATGCAAATTTGACAAGCAGGTTCTACAGCAATTCAAAAGACTCAAATCCAAACAGGAAGAGTTTGTTCAGTTCCATTTTATTTAGGTATGTCAGAGATACAAATACAGTATTTTTGAATTTAAACTCGAATACCACTTTCTGTTTCCCTATTTGAATTAACTGTTGTCAATGCTTCTCCATGCACTCCTCCACAAATCCCCATTTTAATCTGAAATATCATTCCTAGGCAGTCTGTGTCTAGGGAGAATATGGATGGCTTCAGGGCTCAGATCACACCTTGGCATATGTACGATGTAAACAGACCATGGCTGGTTAACAGATAGTTTTTCTAGCAATGGCTGATCATTTATTATCATCAAAATTTCTATGCAGTGATCTGCAGCATCTACACAGTAAATCTGTGGATATTTTTTAACCTTCTCTCTTGTGCAGATGATATTTCTAAGAGGTTTTGGTTTTTTGATAGCTGCTAAATTTTGGAATTTTCCTTTAAAGTGAAGCTTTAAATAAAACCTCTGCTGATTGATGAATGTGATTTTGCAGCCTAAACCCAGGTGCTTATCAGATGGTGTGGTTTTAAGTTTGCAAGCTGTGCTTGTTCATCATTTATTTTCCTCAGGGCTCTATTGACTGAATACGAGAGATAGCCCCACATCTGCAGGGTCAGAGGAGAATTTTAACGTGATCCAGCACACAACTATGATCTGCAAAGTGTGCTTATTTTACCTTGGTGTGTACCACAGATTTTTTACACAATCTTGTATGGTTTGTTCCTTGATTGTGTGGATGATTAGTCACAGAGTGTTCTATGTGGGCCTTGAAAAATTACAATGAAGTCCTTGATGTGTCACTGATAAACTCTTTGACAAATGTATTTAAGGTAATGAACTGTTCAGATGCTGCTGCAACTGTGGCTACATGGGAGATAGTTGCTTGTTTTGTATTTCCTATTATTCCTGTATTCCCAAGAATGCAGTTATGAACTAAGACAGATCTTTAAGGCTTTAAAGCAGGGAAAAATCAGGATCAAAGCAGTGTCTTCCACAACCATATACAAATCTAATCAGTGTACAAATAAGCTGAGAACAGGCTGAGAGAGTTGGGGTTGTTCAGCCTGAAGAAGAGGAGGCTTCAGGTACACCTCATTGTGGCCTTCCACTATCTGAAGGGGCCCTATAAGAAAGCTGGGCAGGGACTTTTTACAAGGGCTGGTAGTGATAAGATGAGCATTAATGGTTTCAAACTGGAAGAAGGTACTTTTAGATTAGAATTTAGGAGGAAGTTCTTAACTCCCTGGGTGGTGAGACACTGGAACAGGTGACCCAGGGAAGTTGGGGATGCTCCATCACTAGAGGTGCTCAAGACCAAGTTGGATGGGGCTTTAAGCAACATGTTCTAGTGGAAAATGCCCCTGCCCATGATGGGGAGGTTGGAGCTAAATGGTCTTTATGGTTCCTTCCAACCCAAACTATTCTACGATTCTATGAAATATCTCAAATGAAATCAATTCATGTTATGAAAACATGGGAATATCACTCTTCAAGATTACCATCTTTGAGTGGCAGCTAGGGAGCAGCCAGGAGTACTTTGGTTAGAAAAAAAAAACCCCAGTCTTCCACATGGCATGGGACTAGTAGTCATAGAGAAGTGTCTGTATAGCCTCCAGGGTTAGTTAGAGCTGTGAGCAATAAGAGGAGGAAGAAGAGTTCACAAAAAAAGCACGTGAGAGAGAAAGATGGATCCAAAGATCTGTGCTTCTCTCTAAAATGTGTGAGAGGTTGTTGATGTCTACAGGTAACTGCTGCTCTCAGATGCCACACAGACAGGGTCAGGGAAGTATATTAAGTATCAGTAGCAAGGCAATGAAGAAATGCCAGTTGTCTCCATATCTGAAGCCAGTGTTGTTTGCTTATATCAGACCACATAAAAGGGACTTTGCATACAATGACAAGATTTTAATTTATCTGTGGGTTTTTTTTTTGCCTTAATATGTGTTATCTTTCCTCACTGCTCACAGCTGCTGCCTGATAATGAATAGGGAAAAGATGGTAAGGTGTCTGTGTGCAGCAGCAGAGGGGAAGTAGATGCAACTTGGAAATAAAGAGGACACAAGGACTGAGCCTATGAATAAGGGATGGTGACAGGTCTACCTGCTGGGAACTTGCCTTTGTGGGTCCCTCAAGACTGTCTTATGTCAAATGATGCTGTGCATCCTAAGTGGATACTAGGGTGATGGTGACTATGTGCTTCTCTTGTTTTGAATTCCACCAGTTGCCCCTCTTGTGTTTTCTGGTTCCTGTAAGTGTTAACCTGTACTCTCCAAGGGATATGGATGTGTGTGCTGAAGGGTAGGGGTGGATGTGCTTTTTAGGTGCAGTAAAGCAGTGGGATCATACTTTTGCTCCTTGCTATAAATAAAATTTTAGGAATGTCCAAATTATTCTATATGTTCCCAGAAAAATCATTAATTACATCTTTCATTTAAGTTTCCTAAGTTCTACAAAGTAAAATAAGACATTGCAGTAATTCACCATCTTCATAATTCTGTATCACCTTTTCTTTTTGTAAAGCATTGACTACTATTTTTCTACTGGACGTTATGTGATAACAAAGAAATGCTTTTATGGGAGCAAGGCTTTATAAGGTCATCAGAGCTTGCATCAGTAAGATAAAGTTCAGGTCATATTTATTGTATTCTAATTACTTTTGCTGATCCTTAAACACTTTTCCTAAGCAGAGAAGTGTAAAAGAAGACATTATAAGACTCATCCAGTTTAAAAATAAATCTTGGGCAATGAACAAAGCATCCTGACATAATACAGCTGCTGGCATCATCATACTATGCAGCCGAGTTCAATTAGTTGTTTTGAGGAAGAAAAATGCCATTGTGTCATTGTGTGCAAGAGACTACCAGTAGAAGAGTTACATGAAAAAAATCAAAAAACAAAACAAAACAAAACAAAAAAAAAACCCAGCTCTTTTCCTTTTCTGAAATCAGTAGAACATCAATGACCAAAGTGAACTTCATAGACAGAAATGCACTTTGCCTAAGGGAATCTTTCTGTGAAGCATCCTGATTTAACATAGGAGTGTTTAAGTAACTTCTTTAATAACAGCAGGAGTTTGACTTCTCCTAAGGGGGAAAAAAAAATTAAAATTCATCAAATTAGAAGTCTTCCTTCCGGTGTTCCACCCCACTGTTACAATTCCAGGCTATGTTCAACGTTAATGTCTTCTAACAGATTTATCAGCCCTCTTCTGTCAGGGATCTTTGTACATGCTGATGGACCATTGCTGAAACATCTACATTTCATAGTCCTTTGCATTGTCTGCTTACAAATTTTATCAAAGCATAACCCACGAGAGAGCCTTCTGGGTTGCACTTGCATAGGTGCTGAAAAAAAAGCTCATGTTGAGCTTTCCACCAACCAGCACCCCTAAGTCTTTCTCCTCAGGACTACTCTCTATTCATTCTACAAACCTTCTGCAAACTTGAGAGTTTAACACAATCCTTTTTGTCCTTTAGTCACGACTTATTACACAGTAGACTTTAGAAATATTGTTTGGGGTAGTCCATGTACCCCTTTTGGGGAGTAAATAAACCAGCATTGACAGGATTGCTTGCTGCCATTTTCTGAAGCTGTTAAAAGTCAAGCAATCACTAGTCAAACACCACCCAGCAGAAGATCAGAGAGCAGTATGCATGCCCCTCAGTGACATTGAGAGCCTACTTCAGAGGCTCTGACAGGAGAGAAGACTGATGAGAATTGGAGCTTATGTTAATGTGTTTTCCTCTTCATGAAGCTCATTGTTGTTCAGATGTGTCCCAGAAAGTTAAAGACTGTATTTTGGGCTGCCTGATCTTTTGGAGGAATGTAGGTCAGACTAAAGCAGATCTGTGATCTTACATGCAGGCTTGCACAGAGCTGAAGGCTCAGAATCACAGCAGACAGAAAGAGCCAAAGAATATTGACAGAGAGTCAGGAGCGACAGAAAGATTATCAGATGTTGATCTGCACGACAGAAAAATATGTCTGATAGTTGACAAGCAGTGGCTCATGTTTTCTTTTCTGACAATGGCTGAGTTATGATGGATGCTTGATGTAAAATTAAATTATTAGATTTGTACAGCACTTTGGCACTTTTCTTTGAAATTATCGCTGACTTTCCAGCACTCAGCTGGCATTTTAAAATGAAGAGAAATGTACTTTGTAAAGACAAGGAGTGGAGGATATTTTCATCTAAATGCTGACTGCATTTGCAGGCTTGTCCGTTGTGCTACTTGATGGGCTCCTGTCATCTCTGAGAATCTTTGGAGGGGCAACAGTAACTGGAATTGTACACCAACAAAAAACTACTTTTATTGTGAGTGCTGCCAGAGAGCAGCAACTGTGTGCTTTCATGACTGACATTCCAGAAATGCTGCCTAGAAATACCTCTCCATCATCCTCAAACCTGGCACTGGTGTAAGGGAGAGGAAGGGCACGGAAATGAAAGGAAACATTATCTGTACAGATAATTATTAGATATGATGGACATCTATTAAGTGGAAATACTACAAAGAAGATCTGCCCTGTAAAACTATTATTGCTTGCTAATTATTCCATTAAAATACTAGCAGTAAAAGGCACTAGCTTGGAGGATGTGCAAATGACACTAGCAGTTGATATCAGAGGAAGGCACGTGGGGAGAAGGATCATGATTTCCATACTGCCTCTGGCTTCCTCTACCTTATGGAATGATTCCACAGGCTGAGAAAAAACAGTTTGTGCTCTTCTGAATCAAGATTTAAGAGTCTCAGGGACTTTAAAAGCCTAGTGGGAAGCTCTGACTGCCAGTACTACCTTATCTGCACTGCCTCTTTCTAGTAGCTCTCACTATTGTGAGGCTCCTTACATAAATGTACTGAGTTAGGAGTGCTAGCAGGAAGGAGGTTCCCTGTTGGGGATGCACTCCTTAACTTTATGTGGTGTGACAGCACGTGGAGTGAAGTGGTTTCACTGCACTAGTGGAGCTCAGGCTAACAGAGTATGGCATAAAGTGTTCTTGCTCTCCTGATTTTTTGGAGGGCTGCCAAACATCCATCAGGCTCTATAGTAATTAATGATACAGACTAAACTTACTAATGCAAGGGATCCATTTATATGTTATTGGCAATAATGCACACAGAAGAGGCAAAAAAGAACATTTGCTTCATCTTAACATTCCTTTCTCAAGCATCATTTGTTTAGTAAGTCCTTGGAAGTACTCAGAACAGCAACACACTGAACCCACTAATGTTTGTCCTCATGGCTAATAATGGCTCTTTGAAATGGAAATGCTGTCCATACATAAGACAATGCTACTGCCACTTCACAGCAGCACAGCCAGGGTGTTGCATGGCTTTACCTGCATCCCTCGAGCTGAGCTCCAATGACCATGTGGGATATTCCTTTCTGATGCCAACAAAAAATAAGTCAGTACATAGTGAGTTTTATTTTGATACATTTTTTTACTCTTGGTTTGCGTTTGTAAATTAGAAGAATAAAATATCTGTGGTGGTTGATTTTATGATTTTGTTGACAGTGAGCTGAAAGTTGAGCTTCCACTGGTCCTTCATTTCATAGAATTCTCCTATTCAACATTTTTTTTTTGCCACAGTTGAAAGGATGCTGATACATTCTGGTAATGAGATAGAAATGTATGACTATTGAAATACATTAGATTTCCTCTATTTTATTTTCTTTTTGAACTAAATAACTCCAACTTTTTTTAATATATATATTTTAATCATGAATATATATACTCCACTGTATTACAAGATGCCCCTTTTTCTTTCATTCAGAGATTTCAGACCTTGTAACTTACAGTTTGAGGACCAAATTTTCACACACTACTTTAAATTCCATAGAATATCAATTCCTGTATTTATTCAATGTAGATACATCCAGTTATCTATTGACTGTGTAGGTAGCATTGCTGAGCCACCATCCAAATGTTTCAATTAGTTTACATCAGAGAATCCTGTCAGTTCAAAACACCAGTTTAAAAGAAAGTTGGCAAAAATTGGTCCATAGTTGCACACAACCTCCTTACAAAGTAGCGTAGAAACAATAAAATTTTTGAGTGCAAAGGGTAATCCCTCTTTTCAACTTTCCCCACACATAATTATTCTGTAAGACTAAAATAAAACTGGTAAGTGTTCAGTGAACTAACGGAATTATTTAATGTATTAATGTGCTAGGCTACCAGAGTCAGACTGACACAGTGTGATGGAAACAATAGTATTGTGTTTTGATGAATCAAGATAACTTTTGAGTGAAGGCTGATTTGAATCTTATGACTAGTTTCAGGCATCTGAAGGTACCAGAGTGAGTGTCTCTACTTCTTTCTTACATTTAGCTATCCACAGGGAGGCATTCTGGATATTCTAGCTTCTTTCTAAAGTCGGTGGGGAGAGGTAGACACCTCCAGCTGGCAATTTATCACATAAAAGATAAATATAGATGTTTAAGATACATGGAAATAATTGTCCTCTGAAGATCTTTCTCTCATCTCACTATTGAGGAGGGAGCCTGAATAATTTTAACGGAGTTGAGCATTCTCCCAGAAGACTGTTCCATTTGTCTTCTTGCAGTGGAATGATTTGCCCAGATCCATCCAGAACAAAATACAGTGCAACTGAAAACCTGTGAACAAAATACACATCAGCATCAAAGGATTAAAAATTTTCCTTATCACTGGTTTGAGTGGGACTCTGAATAGTTTTAGGATTGGGTCTGCATTATTAATCAGATAGATTCAAGTGCTTGATACTGAGAATTCATGCCCAAGAACAAGAAGGAGGGCACCACTGTGTCACAAACATGTGGTCACTCCTGCCTGGCATTGAAGGAGTCAACTGCTTACATATGCTATTGTCCTTTTGGCTAGAACTAGGAAAGCCCATCCTGCTTCTTGAGATTGAAAAGTATACTCCCTAGAGTTCAAACTGTACTTAAAGTTGTCACTAGAAAAAAACAAAGAAGGCTATTTGCTTGCCTGTTCACATGTCTCTTTTCAAGTGGATTTTGGTTTTGCTTGATATACAGTAAAATTCATTTTTCCTTAGTAAGGACTTTCCACAAAAACTGTTTCAAGATGATTTGTTATTTCTTTCCTATTCATTCCCAGATGTGCATATACCAGTGATTACCATCATGTTTCTAGAATATATTACTTACGAATTATAATCTTTTTGTTTCATTATCTGTTATTACCAGACCAAATTCTCAACTGGTGTCAGTCAGGGTAGCTTCACTGATCTTACTAGAGCTGCTTGACAGGTTGGACCATTTGCATATGTTTCAACTGAAGATCTGTTTTTCTGTACTAGTAGGCAACTACAGGCTTCTATAGAGAGTACTTATGCACATTCCAACCTGAATTAAGATGCTGATGCAACAGAACAGTTACAGACATACTTAAATATCAGGCTTTAAATGTAGCCATGTAGGTAAAGCTACTCAGTGTTAAGCAGATGTTTTAGTGTTCTGCAGAGCAGGATCCTCCAGCTGAGCAGTAAATACAAATAGTACACCAAGTACAATTAACTAACATAAACACAGAAAGCACCATTAAAAAGAAAGGTCTGCTCTAAAGATGGGATTGCAAGTGTGCTTTGCCATTCTGACAATTCCCTGCTACCAGTGGGATTCTTGAGTGTTGAGTGAATGGAGTAATATCCACAATCCAAGGGGTAGTATTTTTTTCACAGCTTGTACAAGATACCAACACAATAGTGAGGGACCTTAGTGCATCCTCTGGAAATAAAATAATCCAAAAAGTAACATAGGAAAGGTCGGTGGTGCTCCAGGCCTTAACATCACCCTTAACAGTGAAGATGATACATTATAATCAATGTCTTGTTTAATACTTGCATTGATCCAATAAGCCTCCAAGACGTAACTTCTGAGAGACACAGTCCAAAGTCTCACTAAAGTGAACTTCAGTGATACGTGTTGAACTCGGGGGGTCTGAATGGAATATGCAAGCCCTAGCAGTAACACCAAGGAGAAAATATCATCTGGATAATACATTCTTCAAGACCTTCTTTTTGTCCCCCGTGTTCTCAAAATTTTCATTCAATACCCTGGACTCCAGTAAATGACAAAATTTACAAAGAGAAGAAAATGTAGTTATCTAAAAATGTTCTATGAACACCAGTAGGCAGTACTTCTGATGAACTCTTGAGATGATTTTGCTTATACTTTTGGTCACTGTAAGCAATTTGATCGCTGATTACTCCAGCAGCAGTTTAATGAGGCCAAATAATGGTTTGATTATAGATATAATAAAACATACTCTTCAAAACAGAGAAATCTGGAGCAGTGAGATAAGGATTAAGCTAGGTTTCACTTCTGATCCTGAATTATAAAACATATACTACAGTGTTATTAATTCAATTTTTACAGACCACATTGGCAAATACTGTGTTGTCTTTAGCAGATGATGTTTAACATTGCTCGGTAATGTTTAGAAGATTTTTAAATCTTCAAAAGAGAAAGTTCTGCTCAGGAAAAGGAAATCAGGTTGAAAAGATAGACCAATGATAAGGAAGCTGTGATACTTTTTGAATTACTTATATGCAAATTATACCCCAAGGACTTCCCTCTACCCACCTTCCAATGTTTGTTCCCATTTTTGAAAACACTTACAAATTAACTACTGTCATATTTAGTAAAATTTCACTGCTCTAGTTTTGTCCTGCTCTGGTAGGAGGGTTGGGGTTGATGATCTCTGGAGGTCCCCTCCAACCCCTACCATTCTGGGATGCTGTGACTCTGTTTAAACTTCTTTTGAAATACTGCATATGCAAGAAATTACAATAAATTAAAATTCTTATGTCTTTTGTGTACACGTTTTTGCCAAGAATTTCACTTCTAGGATTAAGAAAGAATAGATCTGGTAGCTTTTCAGTGAAGAGTCAGAAATCAGAGAAGAAATACATGCAGTGACTTTGGTATGGGATGACCTCATCAGATTGAAAGTAAGAAACCACCACTTGAAGCGTAGTGCAGCTTTACTGCTTATCAGATGTCAGTCATGAGCAGGGCAGCTTATCCTTGGCTAAATCACAATCCTTTTAACAGTCTATTATTTCATTCCATGGTGAAATTCAAAGGGAATGGCTCACAGATGATTCAGGGAAGGCTATCATTTGACAGTNACAATTACTTCACTAAAATAAATAAAGGGTTGTCCAGAGTGATCTCATCAAATAATTAAATAAATTAAATAAAACCTTTTTTTTTCCCAATCCTGGTCTATGACTATTACTTCTTTAGCTTTATACAGTATTAAAAGTATTAGTAGATCAGTCTTTGGAGATGTTAACTCATCTAATCTTGTACATGATATTTTTGTTCTGATGTCTCTGAGGTTTTCAGACAAAGATAAGCTTGTCCAGGACACAATGTCTACAGAATGGTCTGATATTGTGAAAAGGGGGTTGACAGCTCTGCCTTTGTTTGTCAATAGAATCTCTTGCTCCTTAGTACATTAATATCTCTGAAACAAGTCCCTGACCAAGGATCCTTACTATGTCAAATATTTTCATCTTAAAAATACTCCATCATGTTGTTAGGAGTGAGAAGGAACAGTGTAACTTAGCTGAGTTAGTGTCACAAGTTTTGGATTGTTACATCCAACAGTTTGCAAACATTTTTTGGTCAGAATATTGTGAATAAAGATATTGAATAAGACCATCAGGACTGGCTCATGAATAGTCTGATGCCTAAAAAAAGAATGGTTTTCTCAGTACTGATATTTTGAAATAACAAATCAATGTCACAATATCTTTATTTCTGATAATCAACCAAATTCAATGAAGGGNAACTTCAGTGATACGTGTTGAACTCGGGGGGTCTGAATGGAATATGCAAGCCCTAGCAGTAACACCAAGGAGAAAATATCATCTGGATAATACATTCTTCAAGACCTTCTTTTTGTCCCCCGTGTTCTCAAAATTTTCATTCAATACCCTGGACTCCAGTAAATGACAAAATTTACAAAGAGAAGAAAATGTAGTTATCTAAAAATGTTCTATGAACACCAGTAGGCAGTACTTCTGATGAACTCTTGAGATGATTTTGCTTATACTTTTGGTCACTGTAAGCAATTTGATCGCTGATTACTCCAGCAGCAGTTTAATGAGGCCAAATAATGGTTTGATTATAGATATAATAAAACATACTCTTCAAAACAGAGAAATCTGGAGCAGTGAGATAAGGATTAAGCTAGGTTTCACTTCTGATCCTGAATTATAAAACATATACTACAGTGTTATTAATTCAATTTTTACAGACCACATTGGCAAATACTGTGTTGTCTTTAGCAGATGATGTTTAACATTGCTCGGTAATGTTTAGAAGATTTTTAAATCTTCAAAAGAGAAAGTTCTGCTCAGGAAAAGGAAATCAGGTTGAAAAGATAGACCAATGATAAGGAAGCTGTGATACTTTTTGAATTACTTATATGCAAATTATACCCCAAGGACTTCCCTCTACCCACCTTCCAATGTTTGTTCCCATTTTTGAAAACACTTACAAATTAACTACTGTCATATTTAGTAAAATTTCACTGCTCTAGTTTTGTCCTGCTCTGGTAGGAGGGTTGGGGTTGATGATCTCTGGAGGTCCCCTCCAACCCCTACCATTCTGGGATGCTGTGACTCTGTTTAAACTTCTTTTGAAATACTGCATATGCAAGAAATTACAATAAATTAAAATTCTTATGTCTTTTGTGTACACGTTTTTGCCAAGAATTTCACTTCTAGGATTAAGAAAGAATAGATCTGGTAGCTTTTCAGTGAAGAGTCAGAAATCAGAGAAGAAATACATGCAGTGACTTTGGTATGGGATGACCTCATCAGATTGAAAGTAAGAAACCACCACTTGAAGCGTAGTGCAGCTTTACTGCTTATCAGATGTCAGTCATGAGCAGGGCAGCTTATCCTTGGCTAAATCACAATCCTTTTAACAGTCTATTATTTCATTCCATGGTGAAATTCAAAGGGAATGGCTCACAGATGATTCAGGGAAGGCTATCATTTGACAGTTTATGCCAGTTCTTTTCAAATGAGTCTGTTTCTATTTAGTTTCCTTAGATCCTAATTATTTCTTATATCTAGCATCATCCCCTGAAATAGAAAATTCTTGGACAATCATGGCCTAAATTTCCTTCATGATCTTTTATGAACACAGATAAAAAAAACCAACCACCCCCTCCCACAAACACACA
>VWZY01010446.1:245540-320720 GCA_013399075.1 Chloroceryle aenea
CAGCTAAGTTACACTGTTCCTTCTCACTCCTTACTATGTCAAATATTTTCATCTTAAAAATACTCCATCATGTTGTTAGGAGTGAGAAGGAACAGTGTAACTTAGCTGAGTTAGTGTCACAAGTTTTGGATTGTTACATCCAACAGTTTGCAAACATTTTTTGGTCAGAATATTGTGAATAAAGATATTGAATAAGACCATCAGGACTGGCTCATGAATAGTCTGATGCCTAAAAAAAGAATGGTTTTCTGAGTACTGATATTTTGAAAAAACAAATCAATGTCACAATATCTTTATTTCTGAATATCAACCAAATTCAATGAAGGGATATTTAGAAAATGAAATATCTGATCTGGAATATCTGCCTGTCTCTTGTCCTGTTGCAAAAGGCCCTGCTAAAAAGACTGTCCCTATCTTTCTTATAGACTCTTTAAGTACTGAAAGGCTTTAATAAGGTCTTCCTGGAGACTTTTCTTCTTCAGGGTGTCAAATGAAAGGGACCAATCTCTTTTCTGTAGTGTCCAGCAATAGAACAAGGAACAATGGGCATAAACTTGAGCATAGAAGGTTCCACCTCAACATGAAGAGGAACTTCTTTCCTGTGAGGGTGACAGCACTGGAACAGGCTGCCCAGAGAAATTGTGGAGTCTCCTTCTCTAGAGACTTTCAAATCATCTGAATGTATTCCTAGGTGTTCCTGCTTTGGCGGGGGGGTTGGACTTGATGTTCTCTAGAGGCCCCTTCCGGTGCCTAATATTCTATGATCCACTGATTGATTCTATGATTCTATGAACAGCACTAACTCTCTCAGCCTTTCTCCATAGGAGAGGTGTTCCAGCTCTCTGATCATTTTTGTGGCCTCCTCTGGACCTGCTCCAACAGGTCCATGTCTGTCTTGTGCTGAGGACCCCAGAGCTGGACACAGTGCTCCAGGCAGGGACTCAGCAGAGCAGAGTTGAGGGAGAGAGTCACCTCCTTTACCTGCTGGGCATACTTCTTTTGATGCAGCCCAGGATGCAATTGGCTTTCTGGGCCGTGAGCACCCACTGCCAGCTCATGTCCAGCTTTTCATCCACCTGTATCCCCAGGTCCTTCTCTGCAAGGTTCTTGTGAAATAATGAGGATACAATAGTAGAAAAAATACTTTATGCAAGTCACCTAGTGATGCTGAAATACACAATTTGCATATTCCTATAAAATAAAACACCTATTGTTAAAGTGACTCTTCTTGGCTTTGAGTAGAGGAAGACTGACAAGTACTAGAAGATAAAATCTATGGAGTCAGCTCTTGTTACAGAGACAATTTTTGGAATTAGATGTTGCTACAGAAGTAAATTTCCTCGAATAGATGGCTGGATTATAATGTCTGAGAACTAGAGTACATAAATAACAGTTACATTAAGACACATTGCATTTCAGCATCATTGATTTCCTCTTCATTTGCCAAGCAATCTGCAAGAGCTGTGAACCTAGTACTGCTCAGCAGAGGAGCAGGATCAGTTTCACTGGAATCAACATTTTCACTGTGTTGTCAGAGTGTGATAAATTGAATGGTTTATAGTCTTACTTTACATCTCACTAAATGAGCCCCAGATTTGTTTGTTTGTTTGCTATACTTGCATATTAGATAATTAAAGGTAATGTTGCACTAAACAAATTGACCTGAGTTTTGTCTGACATTGCTTCAAAAAGAAAACTGTCCTTGAATTCCTTACTGTCTCCTCTAAAATTTATTTCAATAAAAATTGTAAGGAGTTTTTTAAGACTTTAAAACTATCATTTCCACTGTAATATAACACACAGGTAAGTAGTCAGCTGAGGAGTGGGGTTTTTTTCCTGCTTCTATATAAACACATATATAAACATGCAGATATATGACTATCACATTTCTGTCTTTACTATGCATTACCAGCCTCGTCTACAACTCTAGCATTGCTTGCTCACATGCCCTTTTTAGGTTCTTACAAAGTCCCTTTCTTACATCAGATCAAGCTTCCCAGACAGTTGATGAACAATCAAACTGACAGGGTGGAAGAGCAAGTGGCTGGTAGTTTTTTTTCACATAGACACTACAAGAAGTTTTTTTAACTAATAATTTACCTTCAGCCTTGACTTTTTGAAAAATTAATGACTTAATGTCTTAAAATATTAAAATCTCCCACAGCTCTGTGCATTTTAAATGCCCATGCCATAATACACCATCGTGTAAGGACAAAGGGTAAAATAAGAATACAACATTCTTAAATTGTAGTTGTCTTCATATTATAAATCAGGTTGCACACATGGTATTGTTCCAACTTCTTATTTTTCAGAGCTGCAAAGAAAAAAAAAATACATTTACTGTGCTTCAGAAAAGTGGGCCACATCTGTCCTTGTGCATGCAAAGACATTTAGACTAAGAGGTTTTCTGATCTGATGTACTCTGGTCTTCCTTATGGAACTTTGCAATAGCCTTATCTAAAAAATGTCATTCTGAACTTAATTAGTTCTGTCATGGTGATTATATCAACAGACAACATGTCTCTGTATGAGCTGTGCAAGGCATTGCTTTGTAGGGTAAGCTCCCACAGAGTTCATAAACTGCTCCTTAGTATTATCTGGCAACTAGAAGGCAGAAACCACTGTTAGTTGATATCTTTTTTTTTTCAGTCTCATTAACGTAGCAGGAACTTCCAGTGTAAACTGATGACATTATTGCTACCTCGTCAGACAGTTGGCCTAGTTGTAAAGATGAGGCTATAACACAAGTGCAGCATGGATATATCTGTCTTGAACATTACTGAGTCTATTTTGTTGGCAATGTCGTAAACTTGAATGTGAGATGCAGATCCAGAAGGAATATGTCTAAGAAGTGAGAAATAGAAAATGACACAGAACATGGAATTTGACTAAGATGTGCTATCGCATCTGACACTCATGATGCATCAGTGAGTAAAAATTTACCCACTTGTCAGCAAGAGCATCCAAAAGGTGGTGAGCCACTCTTTCTTCAAGAGATCTGTTCTTTTCCAATTCTTCTCTACAGCTTATTTATTCTTCGTGTAAGTCTAAACATATTACTTGTATCAAGCATGATTAGTAATGCAAGAGTAGTCTGGAACCATTTTTTCTGTATCCTGAAAGTAAAGATGAAGACCATTCCCATATCAGGACAGTGTTAAGGTTAGCTGTATTATTAGGATTTCTTTCATCCTGGAATCTCAGAGAATTTAAATATCCCCAACCTCACAGTGAAAAAGAACAATCAAACAATCAGGGAATAGGGAAAGAAGTAAAGAACAGGAAAAATAAGTAAGCAAGTATGGACAATCCAGTTTTGTCCTTTTGAGAAGATAATACTTCTAAGTCTTTCCTTTAAAAATCATATTTGTCTGTTTAGACTGCTTACTCATCCTGTTCCACGCTACAGCTCATGAGATCTGTCACAGCAGTAAGCTCAGTTCCTGGACTGCTACAGTGCATTGTCACACATTTCTGATGTCAGAGTTGCACAAATCTTAACTTTTGGTCTTAGCTCCATTTGTAGAAAGGTCTGTGAGTAACCAGATCTCTTCTTAGAATTTAGGATGATCAAATTTTGATTAGTTAATTTGTCTTTCTGTACGCTACATGCAAAAGTCTGATATAATTCTAAATATTCCTTGGCAAGTTGTTCCCTCAGCTATTTCGATGAGGTTACTTCTTGTTCTTAATTTTCCTTCTTGCTATGTACTCAGCTTTTTTAATTGCTATATAAATCATGATATTATTTCTTTGTCTCTTTTGTGTTCAAATATCATGAGCGATCTAAGAAGGAATACTGTAGGCTAAGGTATTCATTGACCCAGCTCATTTTAACTGAAATGCTAAAGTTTAAGGCTGCCCTGTTCCATTTGGTGCTTCTTTACCCTCAAGTAATAGCTGACCCTTCATAGCAAAGAAGAAAGAAACTTACTTTCACCTGGAAAAGTAAAAGTAAATAAACCCTACCAAGCACTTTAAAATAAATGGGTACTTGGACAATAATGTTTTTCTTGCACTGGGCCATATCATCCCACCTTATTGGTAGAAAAAGTGTGGATAACTATCAAAGAAAAGAGCTACACTCTAACTCTCGGGGAGGTAATGAAAGGTTTTCCAGAGACCTTAATGAAATGAGGAAATGATGAAGATTTACTGCTACTATTGTAATTAGGATGTACCAGACTCCATTACCACAGTGGAAACACATAAAAGAATTTATATGGGTACCTAAAAGAGGAGTCATAGGTATTTTGAGACAAGTAACAAAACTGTAATCTCTCAAGAAATAATATCAGAAGCTGGGTTTCTGCCTGAGTTTTGCCAGGACACTCCAGAAATACCATAGAGGTGCTTAATAGGACCAAAGGGTAGATGCTTTCTACATGTATCTTACGTGCATTTGATGGTGAATTCTCTGTGGCTCTTAGAACTTGTACATTTTAATCTTGTGATGCAGTAATATTGGGTTATTTCCATTGCATTTGCTCAACTGATTGGTTTATTGCCTGGAAACAGAAGGATTAATAGAGGTACATAACGAAATTATATAAAGTGAAATTACTTCATGCAATACAATTACCACTGTTTACCATACATATTTATGCCTTATGTGTGTAGACATGATGTATGAACAATGCTGCCCTTTTTGATTTGGAGAGAAAATTTTATATCAACAAAGAGGTCCCCAAAATATTATAGATCTTATTTTTGAGAGGAAGACAAAAAATGAATGTGATAAAAAGCAAGTAGAATAAAACCAATTGTATAATCTTATGTTAACGAGGAACTCACAAAATCACAGAATGTTAGGGGTTGGAAGGGACCTCTGAAGATCATCGAGTCCAACCCTCCTGCTAAAGCACATTCACCTTGATCAGATAACACAGGATGGCATCCAGGCAGGTTTTTAATATCTCCGGAGAAGGACACTCCACAAACTCTCTGTGGTTGTGTTCTGTCCAGTGTTCTGTCACCCTCATGGGAAAGAAGTTCATCCTCATGCTTACATGGAACTTCCTGTGTTCTGTTTTTTACCCACTGTGCCTCCTCCTGTCACTGGGCACCACTTAAAAGAGCCTGGCCCCATCCTTTTGACACCCACCTGTTAGATAGTGATAAGCACTAAGGAGATCCCCTCTCAGTCTTCTCTTATCCAAGCTAAACAGACCCATGTCTCTCAGCCTTCCCTCTTAAGAGAGATGTTCCAGTTTCTTAATCATCCTTGTAGCCTTCTATTGGACTCTCTCCAGTACTTCCCTGTCTCTCTTGCACTGGGGAGCCCAGAACTGGACACAGTACACCAGATGTGGTCTCAATAGGGCAGAGTAGGGAGGAGGAGAACCCCTCAACCTGCTGACCACATTCTACTTAATGCACCCCAGGATCACACAGCTAAATCCACAAAAGAGTGAGCTGGAAATATTTGTGATAGCTCAGCTCTCAAGGTAAAGGATTCATAGGTGAAAACACAGACATGGATTACACAGCAACAATAAATTCAGCACAATTGCATCCATAAACGTGTCATCTGCTAAGATCTCTTTAAAACAAGGCAGATGAAACAATTGTTATGAAAATACTTTATGATATTTCAGTCCTGCAATATGAAAATAGTTAAATACACAATAAAAGGGTTTTTCTGCTTGACTAAAATGATAGCTGTGAAGCTGAAACGGTGCATGAAACACAATCAGACTGGAAACTCCTGGAGGGTTGGGTCTGTATATATAATACCAGCATGAGCAGAAGCACTTATAAAGATGTTCTCTTTTATTTCAAACGTGAGGTACCTAGAAAACCAGAGTGTCATTCTGAGTTTTATCATGAGTGGAAATTTCTTGCTATGAATTGATTCTCTTCTCCTCTCTGTCAGTGCTTGTGTCATAAATGCTTCTTGCAGACAGAGGTGGATAGTAATAGTCTCCTAGATCCCTCCAGTAACACAGTTTCCATGGTAGGATTGGGCTCTTATGTTTTTTTTTCTCATCCTTTAGCTACTATTTTAAGAGTTCATATGACTGTCATCCAGCCTTCCAAAAATCTGTCAAAGCTCAAAGGCAGAAGGAGAGTTTAGTGACAGATAGCTACAAATTGTTATTGCAGTGAAGTGTAAGTTTCAGACTGATAAGAAGGCTGATTTCTTCTATTTTTATAGCAGTAGTGAGAGAATTAGCTTCTACACCTGATCGTCATGAAGGGACTTGGTGAAGCCCCAAGGTGATGATTAGGATCAAAAGTTTATGTCTAGAAGAACAATAAATAGCATGCCTTTGCATCCTTGAAACTGAAATGTTTTAATTATTTATAAACAGCTCCATTAACAGTTACTGGAATAGAAACAAATCTACAGCATTTAGGCAATCAGGTGCCAAATTATCAAGATGTTAAGCAGCTCATGTACTCACTTTCTATTTACATTTAAATAAGATGCTTATTAAGTGATTTTTAATAGCAGGTGAATTAATAAAAGTGTACTCTTTTCATTGAAATGTTACCAAAATATAAAGGCACATGCAATATATATGAGAATATATCCTCATTTTGTCTATTAACTGCATAGATGTTACAAAAAGGTAGAGAACTTCATCATTTCTTCACTTACATTTATCTGCTGATAATATGGGAAAAATAACATTAAATATATACCATACCTTATCTGTTGTTGCAAGATCTTCTGATTATTTATAGAGTCTGAAGGCTTTTTTTTCATTTAAAAAGAAGGAAGTTGTATTTAATGCTCTAATACTTCTTTGTAATGCAATGGTATAGTTTTGTTAGTTTTTTTTGTTCTGTGGCATGCTCTTCCAGGTTATTTAGCAAATCATGGTAAATTGTTGCATTACCCTTCCCTAAGCTGCAAAAAGATGTCAAAATCTATTTCAAGAAACCTTGCCTTTGCCTTTTGAACCTTGTCCAAGGTGACAGCCTTCCTCATGCTATCTCTAAGAGAACATACCTGTTAAGGAATCACTAAAGCAGAGCAAACAGTTAACATCAATGAACACTAATCCACACTTGCACTGACTTCAGCCCAAAAAGTGGCTGGGAACAAGATCATAAGATAATGTAAAGAGGCCTTAAGAGATAAGACCTCAAGAGAATAGCTCCTTGCATCAGTGGTTCCATCAAAAGAAATGAGGTTGTGCTGTCTAGGAATATTAGTGTGATATAAAACAAAGCCAGTGTGGTGACAGATGAATGAAGGTGCATTGATAGAAGTGTAATATACACAAATAAATCCACAGAATATAATAAAAAAAAAAAAATAATCAAAACCAGGTAGCAAAGTAAGTATTATTTTTTTATATAAAACCCAAATAATGAAGTCAGTAACCACAATAAATGTGAATGGTTAAATTATGATTAACTAGACCATTTAGACTAATCTAAAAAATTATTTATTTGTAAAAGTATATTGGTTGTTGACAAAAAGAAATAATGAGAATAAATTTTTAATGCCAGTGAGCAAAAAGAGAATCTCAGTCCAGTAAGGGAAATGCATGAAGTGGGCATACTGAATGCCAGCAAACCATCTAAAATGTTCTGTATCTTCTCCATTCATCCTTTATCTAAGGATCTGAGCGCGGTGATACTTTTTAGAGTTGCAATGTATGACAATGAAGTGACCAGCAGCAAACTGCAGTAAGGGCAGCATGCTGTAAAATTCTCAGTGAGACTGAAATGAGTGATCTGAAGTATTTTCCTGAGATTCAGGCACCTGTATTTGAGCAGCTTGATTTTCTTTTTGTTTTAAAATAAAAAGGTGTTGGTAGACCAGGCATCCAGGAAATGTGGGGCCTAACTGGAAAGCAGCCTTATTATCTGGTGTAATCTGGGATCATTTCTCAACTAAGAGTAAAACTTGGTGTGAATTGGGCTATCAGCAGAAAAATGTGAGTTTTGCTCTATAATACTGGTGGTGTTAATTGAAGGTTCAATTTCTTTTAGTTATATTTTTTGTAAGCAAATCTCATCAGATAAAGTAATGAGCTCAATGGCCATTTTGGTGTTTACAAATTCATTTCAGAAGTCCCAATTACCTCTATAACCAAAAACTGAAAAGAAGAACCCATAGGTGCTTTTTAAGTAGATGTTGCAGTAGTTTTACAAATTTATCTTCTATTTTTTTCTCTTTTTATTGACATTAACTGTACATTTGCCTAAGTTTGTGGAGTTATGGAGCTTTCCCCTTTGATGGGGTACTCAAGAACATGAGGCAGTAGAGAAGTGAGGAAGAGTAAGGAAAAAAAGAGACAGGAGGCAGCTGAAAATCCCTGGAGATTTCCTGTGTTTTCAGAGATCAGGAAAGAATGCCTATGAGTGGCAGAGAATTTGAAAAGAATAATTATTTTACTATTATTAAGCAAACTGGACATCCTAATTTCTGGCTCAAATTGTAAGACATGGGAGGCACTGTTGAAGGAGGCAGCTTAATGGCAGCTGTTTCAGGGACTGGAGAGGCATCTCTGATATGACCTGAGCTCAGAACAAGAAATGCTTTATAAAACACATTGCACTTTTCACATTATCAACAAATAAAACTCAAAAGAAAACATCTGAATTTGCAGCAGTTCAATACAAGGCCAAATCAAACCAAGGTCATTTGTAAGAAAGCCACACAAACGTATATGCAGGAAAACATTCATTGCAGAATTCAGTGAAAAGTGAAAAATTTTAGAGTAATAGATTTTAAAAACTCAGCATTCATAGGTGAAAATCTACTCTTTACTACACCGTTTGAAGTTGATTTAAAGTTGATTTTTAAGTAGCATTTTAAAGCAAGCAAATAGCATAAATTAACACATTTTGCATATTTACTTATGTTTGATTTTCTTTTTTAAATAATTAAAACTTTTAACTGACATATTACTGGAAATTTTGATTTAGTAACAAACCTCCAATTCTGTTCTGATTTTCATTTGTTTTTGCAGCTCATCATTTTACACTGTTATTTAATAAATCAGAAATACAAGGAATACTCTTTAATCATTGGCTAATTGTGAATTTTGAAGTTCGCAATAAACAAATACATTTGTTAGGGTATAAAATGGGAAGGAAATTGCAAATAATTTCTGATCAGGAACACTTGAGATAGGTTTGTAATATGCTTTTGAATATTTCATAGACAAGAAAAAAAGACAAAATCCAGTGAATAAATTATTCATTTTGAATTATTCACTCATCTCTATTCTGGAAAGAGCTTAAATATTTCTTCATCATGTTGTACCATGATGTGATGACATCTAGTGTTGCACTATTGAAATCATCTTATTCTGTCAATACCTGAAAAAATACCAGCAGTTTGGTATGTGGAATGAACACTGCCTTCTGAGTGAGTTGATAGCTAAGCTTCAGACTATTTGGGGGTGTTTTGCAGCTCTTTTTGATGTTACAAATACAAAATTATCATTGAATTCTATTAGGAAAAAAAAAAGGCAGTCTAATTCAATCTGGAAATGCTTCCTAGTCTGCTAGATTCAATTATCAGAAATATTTTGTGCAGAAGAAGAAACTACACCATTTTCAGAGAGGATAAGAGTGGCAGTAGGGGTTAGCAAAAGTTACATGGTATTATACTAACATTTTGTCTTCGTCAGTGATCATCAAGGCACAGAACACCTATTAAACAAATCTACTGGACAAGAGGTTACACAAATTTTAAAATCCTTTAATCCTCTTCCACCTAAATGGCTTCCACTGATTTGGCTGGACTGTATATATTTAAAATATATTAATTCTGAAAATGCTGGGAATTCATGACTCCTTGTCAGTTAATAGACTTTGCTGGTCTTGGTAACATTTCATCAGATCTTGATTCTAACATCTGTACTACATGAACTCAAGGTACAATTCCAGTATGGAAAGTTGGAAACACTCTGTACATTGCCTCAAGGTCAGTCAATATAGGGACATTTACAGTGGTCAGAATACAGACACAAAAATCTATACCCATTTAGATATATTCCTTTTTTTTTTAAATCATTCTCAGGTGGATTGGTGAAAATTAATCTTCATTAATTAATTACTTTTAATTAACTAATCTTAATTAAACTAATCTAACTAATTTTGTGTTAGGGAAGTTTTATAATTTAAATTATGATCATTGCTCTCTGTTTTGTTGAACAACAGTGATTCTGCTGAACTGAGGCTTGATGATGGAAAATTTGTCACCATTCAGCAAAGCTGAGAAGAAAACTATCTCAGCTTTAAACATCTCTATAATTCTTCCTGACATAATCAATGGCACTGCCCGAGTGCTTACTGCTAATTGTACACTTAAGGGCTTTGTTAAATTGAGCTTTATCTAGCCATGAAACTAGTACCCACACACCCAATCAGACAATAAGAAATATGTAGAAATAAATAGTGAAACTTAGACAAAACCAGCCAAATTATTTTCAGGCCATTAAATATATCTGACAATATATTGCCTTTTTCTTTCGACCAGTTTTACATTTGACTTATTTTTGTAACAACTCCCTTTAATCCCTGACCACTTGTATGTGCTCTAAATGTAGAGATTTGAGAAAATACTATGTTGTTTTTTTCTCTAATAACTCTCATTCACAGAGGATGGAAAGATACTGAACACAAAGTTCAACTCAAGGATGTAAATGAAACCATTGTGAGTATAAGGTTGAATTTGAAATAAATTTGTGATTTTCCAAAACATAATAGGTGTCATATGATATGGCTTGTCATGATAGACAGCACTGCTTATCATCCCTTCCAAGCATAACAGATTCTTAGTGTAGATACTGGTTGTATGTGTCAGGTTTTATCATACAATCACTTTAATTTAAGACCTGTCACCATCACAGTCATCACTAAAGATCCCTGCCAATGGAGTTCATAACTTGATCTAATTTCCCCACAAAACGGTAACTTAGGCTGGAATTTCTTCTAATGTTTTGAGGTGGAAAAAGATTATATATCTTAGAATTTATTCTTAGATTTTATTCTTGGACCCATTGGTTTCAGAAAGGTGTGTTTGTGTCCTCATGTCCAATCTGGCAGTCAATACACTGAGGCACCTTGTACTCCTCTATTTCACAGAGCAGAGCAAGACAGCTTTCATGAACAGAAGATCTTTGCAATGGGATACATGATGTGTGGCATACCAAGGAAAGAAAGCCTACGACATCCAAAAGGAATGCCACAGGAAAGGATGTTCTGGGTTGCTTCCTCAGACTGCAACATTGGCCTGTGACCTTGGTTGCTCTTTAGGACTGGAATTGACAGACAGAAACCCTTTTATTGGTTTAGGTACCTGAAAAAATAATAGAGAAAAGGCATATAACTTTCATGACAGCCTAGCTGTTAGCTAGTGGTTGACTAAGGTTCTCAAACCTCCTTTTCTGAAACAAAAAATCCCCTCAGTAGTACAGGCAATGCACCACTGGACTGCACTCACTTTCTATCCCTCCCACTAAAGGATGGACAGATTTTGGGGGCTTAATAGAGAGCAAAGACCATTGCATCTGGGGTCTACTAATGAGAACATTCTCCTGGAAGGACTAGTCCTGGATTTCAGTTCTTTCTGTCAATGTAGTCTATGGCATTTTTTTTTAATTTAGAAAAGCTAAACAACCCCTGAAGTAAAGAGCATAGTAAAGACCTTGATACAATGCAGCAGTTTTCTCCCTACAACTTTGTTATCATTTTTTGTTTTAAGTTGACAGTAATATTTCTTCAATGAAGCAAAGATTATTTTTTGATCCAGCAGTGTGCTCAGGTGGCCAAGAAAGCAAATGATATCCTGGCCTGGATCAGAAACAGNGTTATTCGATTTTTATTTTAATGTGCTTTATCTCTTGAAAGCTACTCCAGCAGCTGAGGCTACACCGGCTGTCAATTAATTCACAAGTTTAGCTTGCCAGAAAATTATAGTGCTTATTCTCTAGTACCTGCCACCTGACAGGAACTGTTTGCTATGCAAGTGATGAAATATAAGTATTACTTCGTGATTTGTTCAAGCCCAGATCATTTTCTCTCTGATTTTTGTATTGATAACAGTGTATAGAAAATATAACTTAAACCCTTCAGGGGGTTAACCAGCCAGGTAGTCCAGACAGTAACATGATGCAAGTTATTTCCTTAATCTGTTATTTCTATTATTTCTAGACCTTTTATGGCAAGCAGATATATTAATCTTGAAAAATAAAGTATGAAAACAAGTCATCCATGACAAAACTGAGTGTGTTTGAACTTACTCATATAGCAAGAATTATTTTTTTTTTTATTTAAAGCTGGGCAGATTTGCATACTTTTGGAAGTATTTTCTTTAATACTTCTATGGCATTAACATTGAGGTGATGAAGATTATAAAAGAACACTATAATTCATAACAGTCATTTATTTTATATTATCTGTTTCTACCAGAAAAGAAATTCTGAAAAAGTAGAAGGAAAGGAAAGGAAAAAGAAAGAAAAGAAAAGAAAAGAAAAGAAAAGAAAAGAAAAGAAAAGAAAAGAAAAGAAAAGAAAAGAAAAGAAGCAGCCCACCAGTACATTCCAACCAGGGCCCAGGTTCACTCAGAGTCTGAAATAACAAGGAATAAACGTGAAGTTCTAAATCTAAGAATTTGAAAGTGAAAGTGAGAAAAGCTTTTCATGACTCTGGTTTGCAGTGCAAAAGTTTTCCCTACAAGTTTGTTCAGATTATGTCATTTTCCTACAGTTGGAATTGCACAATTGCCATCAAATGGCTGTAAATTGCAGGATTCCTAATAGTGCTATGCCAGGGAAATTAAAAAAGTCAAACTCTTTCTTGTGTTGACCCTGTCCAACAACTAAGCACTCACTAGTTGTTTACAACCCTCCATGTTGGGATGTGGGGGAGAACTGGAAGAGCAAAGTGAGAAAAATTCATAGGTCAAGAGAAAGACACTTTAATACATAAAAAAAAAAAAAAAAAAGGAGGAAAAGACTATGTGATGCAAAGGCAAGCATTCAACACCTCCCACCAGCAGACTGGTGCCCAGCCAGTCTCCAAGCAACAGCTTCTTTGGAAGGACTAGACAGATAGGATCTGCACCCAGATTCTTAAAAGAAATATAAGATTTCTGTGGAGATGCTGGTAGTGGCTTCTGCAGTGAAGACAAGCAGCTTGAGTTTGATAAGTGAGAAAGATAAGCAAGTGGAGGAATGTAGAGACATGTGACATGGTCATAGAAGAAAATGTCTTTCTTTGCAGCATTTAGAATGGGTCTGACATGATAATATTTATCAAGGAGGAGAAGAAAAGACAAAAGATCGTTTGAGTTTGGAGGATTTGCATATTTTAGTTGAAGTGTTAGAGAGGGAAGCTCTTAGGCATGTTTTCTCTGATAGAAATTGCAATTATTTGGGCAAAGCTTGAACAGAAAAAACCTACAGAAGAGCCTGAGTCAGAGAGGACTAGCAGACTACATCCAGAAGGAAAAATCAGCAGTGGAAATATCAAAAGAAAGTGTGGGAAGGGAGATGATAAAACTATTTTAGCTATCTTCTTGAGTGACTCTTGGTCTAGAGAGAAGCAGATGAATCTAGAGTACACATCTGGGAGTCATCCATATTAACAAAAATCATGTATTTGGTTTTGTGATGAGGTTACCGAGAAATGAGTCACAGGGGAGGATGAACAGAGAAGCAGGACATAGAAGATGCAGATTTGAGACTTAGTTTTGAGACCTGGCTAACAGCCATGAGAGACTGTAATAAGAGCAGCTTTATTTTGTTGTTAAANGTTGTTAAAAGCAGATTTGGGGGGGGGGGGGGGTAGATCTGACAGAGACACTGTCAGCAATTGTAAACATGTTGAGCTGACATAGAGAGACAAGATAAGAAGAAAAACAAATAGCCCATGGTGAGATCTGAAAATTTGTTTCAAGTACAAAAGTATTTCACAATCAAGAGTTCATCAGATAAATAATTATTTCTAGTTTTCTCAAACTTGAGTAGATGTAAGTCTTGTTATACTCTAAGGAATTCTTCAGTAGGTCTGTCCTTCATGACCTGTGCTCCCCTGCTTCTTTCAATACCTGTTCACGTCTGAGTGCATTCAGACCTGGTCAACACCTTTTACAACAAACCTGCACAAGAGGAAAATTTTTGATATGATCATTGAACATCTTCATTATGTTATTTTAAAAATTATTATTTCACTGTGTCCCACAACTCTAATAACTACTACTAATAATAAATTATAATAATAACAAATTATAATAATAAATTCTAGTAACACACTCTTTCACATTTGAGAGTGACCAAGTTGTAGAAATTATTTTCCATTTGGATTTCTTCATCTGTGGTGGCAGTATGTGTGCCTCTGAATGCTGGAGCTGAGTGGAACAACTCTGCAGCCTCTCTGCTCACACTTTCCACAAAGCTAATGATGCTAGACGCATCTGGGATACTGGTTGTCAGTGACTGTGCTATACCACAGTCCTACTGAAAAAACTTCAGAGAAGAATAATGACAAACAAGCATGAGAAACCTCAAAACCATTCACAAAAGTGGAGTTACCACCCCAAGAAACAGAATTCACCTTAAGCTAGTCAGCCTTGCTTCTACAGACTGTTCTGGAAAAGTGAATAGCAGACGTAACATTCACGTTTGTCAGCACATCCCTGGTTCTGTCTTTTGAGGTAAGTTCTTTAGATATAGGAATGTAACAACAGTGACACATCCATCCATCCTGTGAATACAGAGGTTTGCAGATATACTACTGTAACTTTGACCAGAAGGTAGGTGTAGTTTGGTTTGGTTTTCAGCAAAGACAGTTATGTTAATCAAATTGCATGACCCCTCCTACTCCTGGAGCATGCATTCAAGATGTCAATGAATCTGTGTTTAAATTAGGCCCGTAAGTTAGATCACTTGATGTCATCTTGGGAAATCATACACAAAAAGACCATATTTTCTTTTAAAAATTCATCTGAAATTGGTATGAACCAAAAAAAAAAAGGGTTAGATCATTGAGTCCTACCATTAACCCTACTCTACCAAGGCCACCACTAAGCCATATCTCCAAACACCACATGGACATGGCTTTTAAACACATCCAGGGGCAGTGAATGAACAACCTTCCTGGGCAGTCTGTTCCAGCTTGACAACCCTTGCAGTGAAAAAAGTTTTCCTAATGTCCAGTTTAATTTAAATCTCCCTTGGTGCAGATTGAGGCCGTTCCCTCCTGTTCTATTTATTACTAGGTGCTTGTGAGAAAAGACCAGACTTTTGGGCTGCAAGTGCTAAATCTTGTCCAGCTTCTTGTCCACTTAGAGACAATTTGAGATGTCCTCTCAGTCAGGTGAAGTCCCTGGTGATTGTAAGAAGGGACATGTTACACCTATATTCAAAAAGGGTAGAAAGGAGGACCCTGGGAACTACTGACCTGTCAGCCTCACCTCTGTGCCTGGGAAGATCATGGAGCAGATTCTCCTAGAAGGCCTGGTAAGGCACATGGAGGACAGAGAGGTGATCAAGGACAGCCAGTGTGGCTTCATTACGGGGAAATCCTGAGTTCAGATGGTGAGTAGTGGCAAGAAGTGTCCCTCAGGGGTCCCTCAGTGTCCCCTGATACAGATGATGATATAGACAGGAGGATTGAGTGCACCGTCAGTGAGTTTGCAGATGACACCAAGCTGAGTGGTGCTGTCAATACACCAGAGGGACAGGATGTCATCCAGAGGGACCTGGACAAGCTGGAGAGGTGGTCCCAGGTGAACCTCATGAGGTTCAACAAGAGCAAGTGCAGGGTCCTGCCCCTGGGCCAGAACAATCCCCACTACCAATATTAGCTTGAGGAAGAGGCAATAGAGAGCAGTCCTGCAAAAAAAGACCTGGGGGTGCTGGTGGATGAGAGGCTGGACATGAGCAGCCAGGGTCTGCTTGGAGCCCAGATGGCCAATCCCATCCTGGGCTGAAGCAAGAGAAGTGTGGCCAGCAGATGGAGAGAGGTGATTCTGCCCCTCTACTCTGCTCTGGTCAGACCTCACCTGGAATACTGGAAAACCTAGAAATAACAGATTCAAACCTAATCATCAATAACTGCTGCTTTTGGGACAGTTACACTCTTAAATGGGATTCTTTGAATTGATTTAGCAGCAATCCAAAGTTATTATATATGCTCATTTTCATACAGGCTATGTCTGCTGCTTAACCAAAGTACTATTGTCCTGCAGTTGTCATACACATAAGATGTTTTACTAATGCTTCAGCTATGGAGTGAGCTGAATGTTTCACCTGGGACATTTTTGACGGTGTCTGAAAGTGCTTGTCAAGATGCAGGTTGAATCATTTCTTACCAATCCTGTTTGGCTGATTGGTTTACGAAGCATATCCCTGACTCGGGGTCACCTCTAGTGCAACAGCTCTTAGCATAACAAAAGGAGGTGTGTAGCAGCCAACACAGATTTGTCAAGAACAGATTTTGTCAATCTATCTCTTTTCCATGACAGGATAAAAGAACAAAGGGAGCAGAGAAGAGGTAGTGTCATATATTCTGGCTTTAATGAGTTTTTTGATACTCTCCCAGGTGTCATTCTCATAGCCACACCAGGGAGCTATGTCTTGATGAAAATACTGTTGGATACAATCTTGCTGGATAAATGTACCCAAAGAGTGGGGGGAATGACTTATTGCCAGGATGGAGGGATGGAACAGGTGGAGTTCTCTAAGGTTTCACTTGGGCCTCAGTCCAGGCCTGCTCAATATATTAAGTAATAGGTGATATAAGACGGGCCAAGTCTATTAAATTTACAGAATGTGAAGCTGGGAGTGCACTGGGGAACATTAAATATGACCGAACTGGCAACAACACTCTGGACAGAACTGTGTATTGTTCCAGTTAACCACCACAGTCTTAGTCTGTGGACTTAAATTGCATTGTGTCCAGACAGGGTCTGTCTTTCCTTGCCGTGCTCCTGCAAAGAAGCAAAAAGCAAAGACTGAATGATCCATGTCCATAAAGGATGGAAAAAGAAACAGTAATCTTAAATTGCAGATATCAATCAAGAAAACCCTCTAAGATCAGGGACACCAAAGGTCTGGAGCAGACTGTCTAGAGCTTCCGTCTTTGTCACTGGTTAGAGAGGGCTGATCCTGGCAGGCTGAAGGTCCTCTCAGTGTCTTTCCCACCAGGACAATGGTCCTATCATTCTCCCTTTTGCTCTGAAGATATTGGGGGGTTCCCCCTGCCCTGTCTGTCTCTGCTCCCCCAGTCCTCTCTAAGTCTGTGTTCACTGTAGTAAGCCTTTAAATACATCACCTAACACAGATATTTATGGAAAGCTTTAATAAATGTCAAGAATGGCATCTTAAGTTTCAGGCATTTACCCTAAGCCACAGCCATTCACAGATTAGAGGAAAAGCAATTGTTTCAGTATTTTTTCTGCAAGGTTTAGAGCCTTACCTGTATTGTTCAACCAGTGTCAGCCTCTGATAATTTTAGTGACTAAACATGTTTAAGATATCCACAATAATCCATAAAATCTTTGCATAAAAGAACTATGACTATGAAGCTTCTTCAGCTCTAAGTTTTTCAACATTTCCCTTTAAAGGACTATTCCAACAGTTCTTTCCAAGAATTTTACAAAATATTCCCAGTACTTCTAAAAATCAAGGGCATGATATTCTAATTACATTGTTAATGGGAAGTACGTTTAGACTATGATCCTGTCATCATAACAGTTACAAAATAGCTTGACAAGAACAGGAAGAGTAAGGGAGAGCTTTAACATACACTTCCCTAGTTTTCTCTTTTTTCCTGACCTAAAATAGCTGAAGAATATGGCAGCTGGTTTAGATTGCTGCAGTATTTCAGTGAAAATAATGGATGCTGTCTTAAAGAGCAGACAAAAAACCTTGGGTGAACATTTAATTGGCCCAGGAATTCCAGAATATAAGAGTTTGGAAGTTTATAAGTCTAGTAGGAAAAGCCAGTGTTGCAATCCGTGATTACTTTTAGAAGTAAAGTTACACCTTGTGCTTTTGAGTTTAATTATTGCACTAACTTATAAAGGTCAGCTTTACCTGAGGGGAAGATTATTCCACACTACCTGTCGAATAAGTTACAATGAAATTTCAAACACCTCTTTCTCACAATCTTTATGAAGTAGCCACCCTCTGAGATAAAATATCATATTAGATGGACCTTGAGTCTGTCCAGTTTAGTAATTTCCAAGTTTTGCAGACATAAAAATTATCCAGTCAAAATGTGTTGCATATGGAATGCTGTTACTTATGAGGGTCTCTGATGTTTTTCTCTCAAAAAGTAGAAAACAGAAAGAAAAAAGCACTGATACTCACCAAGCTGAAAAGAATATGCAAGCTTTGTAAAGGAAGACAAATGGAGGAAGTAAGACACATTTTAGACAGCTTCTTAATCCACCTAATATATTAGGTGGATAAATTGGAACTATTGCCATTGTTTTAAATTATTATACTGTAAGTTTAGGAGATAAGGAACTAGAGAGTGTTCTAGTGAGTTCCTCATAAATAAGAGCAGTCATCTTCACTTCATTTTATCTTCACTGCCCCATTGTTTCATGTTTGCTCAGGGTAAATCCTTTTCTGTCTTGTCTCTACCAAAAAGGGGGAGTGAGGAGAGCTGATACTTAAACTTAGATGGCAGATGCTGAGGTACTCAATGCCTTCATTTATTTAATATTTAACATAGTTGGTTAAACATGCTAATTCACTAAGGATTATAAAATGATGTCATGTATTCAATGCATTTAATACATCTTTACAAATCTTGTATCAGCAGACCATATCTCTTTGACAATAATCGAAGAAGTCCATCAGGTTCATTGCTGCATTTCAGTTTAGTAATTGATATGATGTACTAGATGGTAAAGGTTACCATTGCAACTGAGGCAAATAAGGAATATTTAGAAATATTTTAGTTTCCAGTTCAGAAAGACTTTTTTTCTTCCAGAATACTAATAGGATCCACTGAGAGATGATCCATTAAAAATTGTTCACTACTTTATGTTTTATTAATTATACTTCAATTTAAATCAAAATATGTTGCTATTTTACTCTTTCAAAATGTATAAAATCAGTATTTTTCCTTTTGAATATTGTGCACATCTGCTCAGCCATGTAAAGTACCTTGCAGGAGCAGCAGATATTTAAACAGTCATAGTGATCTTGGCAAAGTTAAGTAGTTCATATATTCTTCGTGGGTGAATGTGTCTTTAACAGCTGTCCCACATATCCCCACCATCCTCAGCTTTCCATTCTTTACATTTATTATAATTTACAAAAGATAACAGTTCCTAAATTCTGATTTCCAAACTAAAAATCCATATACTGATATATTCACTCATACTAAACACCATACAGACAATTGTTTCAAGGGAGTCTTTCCTTGATGACATCATACTGCACAGAAACTAACAGTTTATTTCCTTTATCCATTGCATTTTCTAAGAATGTTTACATACATTCTAAGTCCTACATTCAAAATGTATTTGTTAATCCCAGATGTGGAAAATTTCAGGACATATTTTAGTGAAAGGACAGTGGAGAGCACCTGAATTAATGCTGCTGTAGCCATATTCTCCTCTGCAGTATTTGGGGGAGATGGAATGGATTCGGCTAGCTAGTCTGGCTGCTAATGCAGCTGTGACAAACTCCACAAAGTTTGGTGGGGGTAGGTCTCAAAAAAAGATCAGAGTTCAGCCAAAAGATTAAACTCAGAGCTCAGTTTTTAAAAGTGGACTTTAAAAGGGAATTTCATACCTGTGTGGGCTAGTGCTGGCATTAGACTTCATTTCCCTGCACCTCTGGAAATCCCAGTCAACACTAGTACTTAACCACCCTACTTTAATCCCCACAGAAATAATTTCTAAGTTACCACCTGCTTCAGCCAGTAATGGTTTTCCAGTGAAACCTGGCAGGCTTTCAGAGGCCTCCTCAGCTCCTGTCACCTTTCAGACGCTGCTCGTACAGCCTCAGGTAGCAGAGAGATCAGCCTACCCATTGTGGACATTCTTGGATCACCTTTTACAGTGATATGATCTCTAACCAGAATAGATTTTGATGAAAGCAAAGCCAACAGTTGCCTGTGGTCAAAAGTCAAGCTGAGGCCCTAGTAAGGGAAGGCAGGCACTTGAAGAAGTAATACAATGTTCTGGTGAGGGCCCAGTTTGCCCCCCACCTGCCTTAGCTCCATGTGTGGCTTTTCTGAACCTACTGGTGGTTCAACTTTTGACCCTTGAAGCCATATAAATACCACCCTATGTATTCATATCTTTTTATATTTTTTTTTCAGAGAAGAGTATAAAATCAAACTGTAGTCTCATCTCCTGACCTTGCAGTTCAGGCCTTCATCTTTGATAATAAATATGCAAGGTGTGATTTTCACCTCCCTTCAAATAGTATCTCAGGGACTTCCTACTATACACCCAAAGCCTTGGAAAAGTGGGATTCCTTTGTCATTTCCTTCTGCAGTCTGAGCTCTACTGGGAAAGAAGCTGAAAGAGCTTCTTGCTCTCTTGCTCCCACCCCTCCTCCACATCTATCAAACAGAGTCATATGGCTCCTGGTAGAAACTCAAAAGGAAATAAAGTCATAATTTTGGTCAGAGCCAAAACATTGTTTTAGAATAACAGCTGTCAAAACTTGGCCAAAAAGCTTAATTTTAACTGTGTATAAAGTTTCACTCTTCAGCATGTACAATGATTTGTAAAAGGGTTAGTGGCATTGTCCAAGACTATAAGGAAGCACTGCTGAAAGCATTTAAAAGAGAAGAGTAAAAAAAAATTCCTTGTCAATCAGCTTCTCAAACGTTCAATGACTTTTTCTCCTTCCAGTAGTAAAATGTGCTCAGCACAAAAGTCTTTGGGTGTACATTCAATTAAGATGGGGGAAAACTAGACAAACATGCTGTGCATCAGGCCTGAACTGGAAAGAAAAAGAAAATTCAAGCCACTAGTTTTGCTAAGGTATGCTTCAGAATTGTTTTTGTTAAAAAATAAGAAGGGTATTGTCTCCTCCTCCTCCCCCTCCACAGGCACTCTAAGCTATTCTCTTCTATTATGTTCAAAAACATTACCAATCCACAGTGTATTAAAAGAATCTTTGTTGTGTACTCTTAATTCTCTTTCCAGCCTGATTTTCCCAGCCATCACATGTAGCTGGCATTTTTGTCCATGATGTGGTATATACCTCCTTCCAAAGCTCCTAGACAAACGGCCAGCCTTCTTCGAGCAGAGACCACAGCTGCCTGGCCCTCCCTGTGCAGACGTGCACTGGAGCATGGCTGGCACAGCTGTATACTGAGTTTATTCACAGGCAGACTAGAGAAAAGGGCCTTTCTAGCTGCAAAAAGAGAAGGAAGAAGTGATGAGTGGACAGAGGTTAACACCCAGAGGAAGCTGAAATTACCTCCATTTTTTTTGGCTTACCTGGAGTCCCTGGTTTTTCATTTGCTTTCTCCTTGAAGACTGGAAGAAGCCAAGAAATACTTTGTTTTCACAGTCTACACCTACTAGGTGATAAGACTTTCAAGAAAGCTTTTGTTGGCCAGCTTTCCTTGAACTGCACCATCTAATCCTTCTCCACCAACCAAAGAGCTCACCTTTATAGTATCACAATAATATAGGAAGTGCCCATGAAAGATCTGGTCTTGGGAAGTTTGTGTGGCTTGTCTATACCACTGCAACTTTTCTGCAAAGCTGTAATGGCAAAATATTTCAAAGGGTTTTATTTGATAGTAGTGTGAAGACATTTTCCTAAATTACCTCAGTCATCCTATGAAATGAACTGCATTTCCTCTGCATTTTTTTTTTCTTTTAAAAAAAGGCCGTAGCAGGGAAATTTTGCTCAAAAATGCAAGTGAAAAAATTATACTGGCAACATTTTATAGTACAGGCCTTCCTGTGGTTCTTTTCCTACTAATGGAACAAGATACAATGCAGCAACTGCTAGCGCTGCAAACTCAGATCTGAAAATATCAGCATCAAGTTGAATACACCTTTTCTAATGTTTAATCATCCACTTACAGTTGAAAGGAAAAAAAAAATAACAACACAACCCAAACCATTTAATCCCCCCAACAGTAAAGTAAATGCAGTTGTCTTAAGTGGATTTCCTCAGCACATAATTGCTCAGAATTTTGTAAACAAGCCAGTTGTTGCCATACAAGATGGAGAAGACTACAACTCTGTTATGCTCTTTCTGCTGCACTAAAAGGTTTTCACAAGCCAGTAAATTTATTTCTGTCAACTAATAATCCTAACCAGGTACAATTCTAAATACACAGTCATATTATAGACAAGGGATAGAGATCTTAAATTAGGAGATGCCACTTTTACCATCAAATTTTAAGGGCAGTGTGATGTTTTTATTTCTTTGGAAGAGAGTGATTGGCTATAGTGACTGATGAAAATGCATTTTTTCCATTTATCACTTCGTATTGTGAGAAACTAATTTTTTTTTTATGTTTGAAAGAAAGTTTTCTCAGGTATGCTTCATGGAACAAAATGAAATATGAGAAAATTATTGGAGAAGGTCAAAATAGTCAGAAAAGCATTTTTCCCATAAAATACAAGAAGAAAAAGCTTCCAGTTTTCCACTCTGCTTGTTTTCCACAGAAAAATTATCTGTTGTCTTTTCAATAAAGGAATATTTCAGAAGCAGTGAAAGTTTTACAGATATATCAATGTCTGGTGAAAAGAAAGTATTTAAACCCCAGTCTAAATTAATAAAAATCACAGGTCACTTGTAGTTAAATAACATATGCATAAGGCATTTGGTGGATTATTTCTTTTTTGACACATCTAACTTCAATTATGAGTATGAGGTCTTAGTCCCTGTACATTTCATGCAAAATGACCACTTTTTTCTTTTCTTTTTTTTTACTTAATTTTATTTTCACTTTAATGGACTTTGTTAAAACAACCATATTAAAAAAGTGAATTAATCTTCTTAAACATAGCAAATAATTTCCACAGTCTACTTGCAAATTGCCTCAGTGAAGTGAATCCAGGCCAAGTTAAGTTCATGGTAAGAACCAGAATGACAAAAGTTCACCAATAACTTTATTGACCAAAGACTGGTGGTACAGTTAAAGTACATATGGTGTTATAAATTCTTCTCTGAACATTCAGATGTAACTCCAACAGCTGTGGCCAAACTCCTGTGGAGTAGAGAGGACAGATGGGGAATTCAGATAAGGACAACGATTAGATTTCTGTCTCTGATGTGGTCATTGATTCATTGGGTGACACCATCAGTATCAAAGCCCAGGAAATAGGAAGAGTGGTGTGAAAGGAAGATAGTGTTGTGTACTTTTACTACCTATTTGGAGTGAAATGCTCCCTATCTGTCCAACAACGTGTTATTTTTCAGGCTACTCCTCATCTGGTTTCCTACATTCTTTTTTATGTCAATGACATATTTCAAGAAGAGTGCCAAAAGAAAAAAAGAGGAGAGGAGAGGAGAGGAGAGGAGAGGAGAGGAGACTGCATCAGCATAAAAGAGGGATCTTGATTTGTGGCAGAGGGTAGAATTAAACAGCTAAGGAGAGGAGAAAAATGTCTTCTTCAGATGACCAGATAGAATCTACATGGAACTACACTTCTGAATGTTGGTCTTGATCCCATGTTATGAAGCATTTTAGTGGCAATGTTGTCCTGAGGACTCTGCTCCTCACTTTCATTTCTGTCCCATAGTGCAATAATAAGTATTAAGAAAAAGCTGGAGAAAAAACTCTTTTTAGCCTAGGTCTTCTCACTGTGCTTATGTCTGGTGCTGAGGAGGAAGTGAAGAATCTGGTGATAGGTATCCATAAGTGAGGCAGAAAGGAAGAGGAATAGATAGGCAGCTCTTACTCAGGCTCTGCCCTTTCTGCCATGGGGTGAAAACCTCTAAGGTCACTGTCAGCAGGAATGGCACATCTATCTGAAGTCAGGAAAAGAGGTGTTTAAAAATAATTTAGCTAAATTGAGTTTACCTATATCTCTGAAATGGCAGCGTGCATCTAACAGAAGCACACTTTAGCACCTTTAAAATAGCATTTCTTTAATATATGGGAAACTCAATAAAAGGGAAAAAAAAAGCTTTCATTCTCAGATTAGGTGCCTTCACATAAGCAAGTTTAAATTCACCTGTAATTCATCAGATACCAACCCATGTGTAACTTTCCCTGATCTTCAATTTATTGCCAAATCTTTGGATTTAAGTCTACAATGTAGTCTAAGC
Source organism: Chloroceryle aenea (assembly GCA_013399075.1). Taxonomy (NCBI): domain Eukaryota; kingdom Metazoa; phylum Chordata; class Aves; order Coraciiformes; family Cerylidae; genus Chloroceryle; species Chloroceryle aenea. The sequence goes on from VWZY01010446.1 coordinate 269,735, forward strand.
CACTGGGAAACATTGTTAGTATACAACCTCGGGGGTAACATGATTCAGTTGTTCATCCTCTCTGAAACAAAGGCAAATAAAAATGTGATCCCCCATTGTGCCCCCTATGTTTGAGAGGCTTAAAACAATTCAACTGTAATCTCAGTAGGCACTGTTACTCATACAATTATTGTTTCAATGCAGTTCCTTGTAAATCTTAAATATACTTACTGACTTAATTCCGTATGATCAGCAGATATATGGCTGATACAGGAGAAGGTGCTTGTGTTGGTGTGTCTTTTTTTTAATGAATAGCATTTGCTTGTTTCAAAAGCATCATGTTAATATAAAGGCTATGAACAGATGAACTCATTGCTCACAGAAATAAAGCTGAACTTCTCTGAAAAACACACCACCAAACATTTTAAAAAGTAGCATTCCGAAAGTTGCATTCCTAAATCCAAATGAGTGGTCTGGTTTTCAGCAGAAGGCAGTGAGTGATGAATAGTCTTTTCTTTTCTAATCATGAGCTGCACTTAGTTATTTCTGAAGGGAAGTGTGAATTTTGTAGCCCATCTTTTTTAAGTTGATAACAAGGTTTTGCCATTTGCCTCAAAAGCCTCAAAGAGAAAGTCTGGTCCAGACAATTGGTGTACTCTCACAATAAATAATTCTATCTAGATTAAAGTTAAATGCCCTGAGCAGTACTAGAAGTAGGACCTTAAAGCTTGTACCAAGAGAAAATGAAATATAAACTCCTTTACATATTCCAGCGTCTTGTTGCCATGCATAATGACCATGAATTTAATTTTTAGAGACCTTCCTAGAAATAGGAGTATTTTGGCATTCTTAAACCTCCCCTGGTATAACTTGAGGCCGTTTCCTCTTGTCCTAATGCTTGTTTCTTGGGAAAGGAGACCAACCCCCACCTTGCTACAGCCTCCTTTCAGTTGTGGAGAATGAGGAGATCTCTTTCCCTGAGACTCTTTACTAGTAGTAGTTGGTGTTGGCTGCCTTGGAAGAATGATGAGTAGGGAAGAGAACTATTTTTTTGTTGTTTACCTTTCTACTCTATTATCAATTGTAGGAGAGAAGTGCACAACTGCAGAATTCAGGCCTTGGTTTTCCATTAGGTTTTCAACACTGAAAACAAACACAAAAACCCACAACCCTCTATTCTAACAAACAGGCTTCCTCTGTTCTTTAGGTACAATTTGAGCAAATATACTGATGTTTTCCAAAGCAGATGGTAGCAAGCAGCACTGAAATCTAGCTATTTATTGGCAAATATATAATGCTGGAGAATCTATTCCTCTTGTGTAAGTTCTTAGCCCTCAGCTAGAAGCAAGATAGGTATCAGCACCACTGTTTGCTAATGAAGTTTGACACAGGCACAGGAGATAGACAAGAATTCTCTTCAATTGCTCTGGGTGATGATGTTCCCAGAAACTCACATCATTTCAAGGGAAACAAAAAACATTGAAAAATAGGTATATGAAGAGGTAAAATACTAATGTAAATACTGAGTAGGAAAACAAAACAAAATCATGCATCTTCTAAGAAAATGTTAGCATGAATCGTTAACTGATCTTGACTCTCCATGAAAGAGAGATCTCTGCAGTGGACCAAGGGCATGTTTTACTTTGTCCATGGTGAGATAGAGACATGAGAGGACAGGGAGTTGGGAAGATGTGGGGAACTTTTTCCACTGACACCAGTCAGAGAGCAAGGGTGCCCTGACAGAGAACTTACTGATTGCTTCCTTGTCTGCTGAACTTGTCAAACAAAACATAAGCTGTTCAAAGAGGTGATGCCAACATGATCTAAACAGAATATCAAATTCAACAGACACAAGGAAAAAATCTCATAAGTTTAGATACTTCCAGAGCATGAGAGCGTTTCATTTTGGATTGCAATTGTTAAAGGAAATCCTGTAGAAGAGTGTAAACTAAAAGAAATTTCTGATATGTTTTGTATCTTCCTTTTCTTCATATAGTAAGTCACTCCCTACGGGCTTCTTTTTTAAGGGAAATTTGGTTTCTAGTTCAAAGAAAGAATATCATTAGAAACATCACCTGTCTACTCAGGCCTCCTAAGAGTAGACCAGATCAGCTGATTTTACATTAATGAAAATTCCATGGGAACAGGGAGCAGGACACAATCCCAGGAGCGTGCCCTTCATACCAGGAAGGCAGGAAACAGGCTCCTGACTGCTGATTAGCTGTCTCTGTATCCCTATGAATCTCACATTTCTGATTGCAGAGTGGTCCAGACATGTTATGGCAGCATCCAACGTGATCTTTAATGAGGTTATAAGAATGAAACATGACTGCCTCTTAAATCATCCTGTGACCTTCTTGTCCTGTTATCTGAAGTCCAGCTAAGCTAGTTTATTGGTACCCAGAGCTAAAGATTTTTTTTTTCCTTAGTTGACTTCTATTCCAGCTGAAATCATCACAGTACATACTCAAGAGAACAGATTTAACTGATGCCCTGCATGTACACGGTATCTCTCTCTGAGATACTGTTGAAGTTGGGCTTTTATCTGCCAGTTTTCATGTATTATTTGGTAGTTAGGAGAGACACATGTAGGATTTTTGGTATAAATTATTGATTTTGTATTGGGTGTCTCATAACTGCATGTCTGAGACATTAATCTCAGCAGATGAGCAGTCTCATGACAGGAATATTTAAATTTAATGCATAGCTTCAGTCAAATTGGTTGCTTTTTTTGTGGTCTTTTAGGATTATTATTTTCTTTGTAAAATAATGAAAAAATATTGTTGAAGTTGGGGTCTTTTGTCCTATAATTAAACAACTATGAAATCTAAAATCAAAGAGATTTTTAGGCCTAACATCAATAGATATTTCATCAAGCCAATTTATAAGAAAAAAAAAACAAACAAACAACCAAACAGGAAAATAAATTTGCTTGCTTTTATATTTTGCCTTTCCACCCAAAACCATTGTTACCTCCAGAGCAGTGCTGCTTAAGTTTCTGAGCTCAAAGAGAGTGCAGTTTCGAATAGATCTGGTGTAAAATATTCTGTGTGCTACTCACTGACAGTGCTTGGAAAGACAGGTGAATACTTTGCTAAAGCAAGAAGGTAGGAAGAGCTATCAAGCTACAGAAAGTCTGATATAAAAGAGTCCTTCTGTGATTTCCTGACACCATGTTGCAGTGCTGGTGCAAACTGGTTTTACACCTGAGAGGTTCTTTGAAAAAATACACCCTGCACGAAACAAACCCATTTTCCTAGATATTGTGGGAATGCTTAAACCTCTACAGTGTGTAAGAACATGCCTATATGTCTTCTGGCAGAGATCTGGCTTAAGCCTGATCAACTCAGAAAGCTCCTTAAGTGAGTGTAGACATGCCCTAGAGAAGAATGTGCTGAACTAGAAAGATTATATTAACAACATAAAATGCAGAAAGCAGAAGAAGGCTACTTGGATTGAATGTTCTCCAGTTTGACGTGACTAAATCAGTAGTAGACTCGATTTACCAGCATTATTTATTTGTTTATGTATTGTGGGATGAGGTGATTCTGGTATTAAAGCTGTGTTTGATATAGGGCAACAAATAGATTATACCCATCAGGGAAAAGGCGAGTCAGGAAATGAAGTAGCTGGAAACTGATGGTTAAGATGATTGCTCCAATCATAGCAGGACCATATGTAGGTCTTCATCAACCATTCTTTGACTCTCCTTGCCCTTTCTCAAGTTCTTTTTTTTTATATAAATATGAACATGGCTCATTTTCTTCCCTGTGAGGAATGAAAATGAATTTTGAAGCCTTCAAGATTTCCAGGGTATAAAAGTCTTGCTTTTCAGCACCCTTCCTCCTTCCAATCTCAATAGAAAAGCTGTACCTATCTTTTCACAGTAATAGTGACACAGAAGCAGCCTAGAAAAAAGCATTATAATTAAAGCTGAGAATTTATTTATTTTTTTTCCTTTCCTGTTCTACATTTATTGTCTGCCTCTCCCAAGTCATAGGGGCCTCAAATTGCTTCTAGAGAAAGAGAAGTGAAAAACTAAGAGAGTCAGTGGATAATGCTTGGATAGAGATGTCAGGAGATACAGGACACATGGAAGTTTTTAATGCTTTGCTGGACATCAGTGCAATAACACCCTATTTTAACAAGACATTTTTGTGATACTAGAGGGATTTATTTCAGTTCCAGTATAGATTAGCAAAAAAATGCTGCCATAAATAATATTAACTGATGTCCATGTCAAGACAGACAAGTTTCAATCCTTTTTGCTATTATTCTTGTAACTTGTGTGCTGGATAGTGAGGAACACAGTGACTACGTAGCATTCAAGGGCCTTCCTGGAAATTTCTCCCTTGCAAGGCATGCTCAGACTAGGGGAGAAAATTTCATGAAATTAAAACAAAAAGACATGTATTCACCAGAAGTGGATAACATTTTCAGGCCTAGATGTATGTTGAATTGTTTTCTGGGCTCTGCTGCTACCAGGCTTTTCTTGCATGCTCGTGCAGTGAACAGATTTTGTCTTGCATTGATATCTTGAATTATACTCTGCTCTGCTGCAAGCATCACGCAGTCAGTGGTACCTTCTTGTAGCCTAGCCTCAGTCTGCAGCTTGTAGAGTACTCTGGGTCTCCATTCTTTTTTTCCTAACTAAAATTCATGGGGTGGAATTGTGGGAGCCATAATGGACTATGTGATACCTCTCTGCCTTCTTGCTTAGCAATAATACCACATAACAAATTTTAAAGCAAGCCTGGAAACTGTAGTTATTGAGAAGGGGAATCTACTTCTATGCATCTCAGTGATTTTGAAAGCCACTATCTTTATGAAATGGCTTTTTATCTTTGCATTTGTGTGTCTGCTACATCCCCAGCATTTTATGTTCAAAGAAACAAATCTGACCTATTTTTTTTTCTCAACCTGTGTAGTTTTTTTTACAGAACATTTGGCTTGGAATAAAAGCTTTATGGTAGCTTAAAAACCAAATTTCTTCAAAACTGAAATAGCATTATGCCTGAACCACATCAGATTTAATATGTAGGGGAAAAAAATGCAGTGAATGATCCAGCTGTCCAACCAATGTAGGGAGAAAAGTGATAACATGGCCTTCTTTGGCATCGAAGGAAACTCTGGAGCATTGATGTATATTTCTATGAAGGACAAAACTTCATTCTAGCCAGTTGGATACTCTTCTGAAATGTTTTGACTTGCCATTAGCTAAGTGATACAAAATAGTAATAGGAGCAAATTAATTAATAAACAGTAAAAGGCTGTCATATTCCCCAGGGGTTCCTTGCACTTTTGTTGCTAATTAGCATTGCTTGGACAATAACGATATCTCTACTTTTAACCTGCGGTTGTCTCTGAGTTCTTTATCATTGTTATGGACTGACATCCTGCTTCCTTGTATGTCTGTAATCAGACATGGAGGCAACAGTTACAGCACCAATTATTAGCACCAATAAGGTGCTAAGGCTTGTAAAAGAGACCATCCTAAGACTTAGGTAAAGTTCACAGCAAATCTTGGCTTGCACATCTATTACCAGTGAAGACTTAGCACTCAGGGCCCTTCAAAGAGGAAAATGAGTTCTTTTCAAGAAAAGGACAAGTGAATCAACAGGCCTAAGATTATAAATTGTTACTTCAACGACAAATAAGAAAAGAGAAAAGGAGCAACAAAATAAGCAGTTCTCTGAAGCACCAGAGCTCTTGAATGCAAGCATGTAATGATTCAAAAGACCCTTTCTTTTGACTGCGTTTGGCAGACACACTGTGGAAACATATGACCTTTTACATACTCGTAGGGAGAAAGATGAGTTCCTGCAAACAAAAGAAAGGCATTCTCAATGAAATTAACAGGGGAGACCATCAGTGCTGAGAAAACCCAGTCTAGTGTATGCTCATCTGGAAAAAATGTAGACATCAGATTTGTTTGATTAATAGTATTTTTGAATGTACATTAGACAAATTAATATTTCTCATATTATAGAAGACAGTCCTTTCTTAAAACAAGCTTAGTTCTACTTTACCACAGTAGGTTGTGACTGTGAGACTACAATATTTTTCCATGAAAGCTCAGCTGAATTTTTTAATGAAATTGTGTTAGAGCTCTTTGGTTTTAGCTGTGACTTCTGTGGCCAAATGCAGTCCTGGTCTAAGTCCAGTTAATTCTGAGGTATTGCACTAAGATGGACTGGTTTATGTTTGGTTAATTTGGAGTTTATGAAAGAGGGACAAGGCAAAGGCTTCACAAATCAATGTTAAACTTCCTTTGCTTTGATAACAAATTATTCAGAAGTATTATTCCTTCTTCTTTCAATCGTTTGTCCAGTTTGGTGGATCTTAGAGATTGTTTCTCTTAGAGAGAGAAGCTGCAGAGTGAGCAGTTTCTTTGATGCCCTTCCATTATTCACAAAGAATATACCTAGACTGAGCATCTACAGCTGTTCTATCATTCTTGCAGGAAATCTCTTTTTGCCATTGCAGGAAATGGCATCTGTCACTGTATTACTGTATTGTAAGTTGTGGCCCCTGTTAATGGAGGTATTGGTTCTGGAAAACAGTGTGGGTTTTCCTCTTAAATTCCTGTTAAGTTCTTGGTGACAGGTTGTCAGCCTCAGTGACACACAACTACCTCATAGTTTCACATGTGCAGAAACGTGGAAGAACTCTATGGGTACATTTGATGTAGTTTCATCAGTTTATAACAATAAAAGCATTTAAAGAAGCTAAGTTTGTATGTGTAAAGTTGTAAAGCAAACACCCCAAACTTAGGCATTTTAAGTGATCATGCTACCATGTTTCTCTCTTAGCTTTACACTTAAATTTGATATTCATTTAAACAAATTTCATTCTGGATGGGCTTATAAATAGATCTAAAAGAGTTAGATTCACTAAAATTCAGTGTCAAGGAACTTCCTGTAAAGGTGAGTGTATTTTTGGTACAGAGGGGTAATATGAGTCCATGCCTGTTTATTTGTCAGGTGGAATTAAGTCTAAGGATAAGTGACAGTCTGCCCATCCAAACAACTTTTAAATTCCCAGGAATCCTATGGTATATTTAATTTACCATAAAAATACATGAGCTATTAGGCTACAAAAGACATGATCAAGGCAGCCTGTCTTTTACTTACAAGGCAAGCTCAGTGTTTCAAAAAAACCCAACCCCAAGCCTATAAATCATTTATTGAAAAGTATAATATCATTAAGTAAATCGGTTTATGCCCTAGGATAGGTAGAATGTCTTCACCTGCATAAAATCTTTAAATAAATCTTTAAATCTTTAATACCTACAAAGATCGAAAACTGTGATTCATGCTTAGAAAGTTTCTCCAGACTTTGTTTTAAAATCCTACTTCTCCCTCTGTCCTGTGTCTCTGGAAGAGGAAATCACATGCTCTAATTTTACTTTCTCTACACAAAGGAGTGGAGAATGGCCAAAACTGAGGTTCTTTATTCATAGACATCCTTATTTGAACCAGTTTGGTTTTTCCATCTGAACACTGGAATTTTGTGGCTAGTTTTTGTGTTTACTTGTTTCAGCTGCTCCCTCAGTACCTTGCTGAGGATCTGAAACCACAGCCAAGATAAAACATCGTTGTTCCTACACACATGCATGCTTGCACACACATGAGCATGCCTTGGAAACCAAGTACGTTATTTACAGTCTGCCAAAAAGATTTGGGATTCTGTGAGTTCCAGCGTTCTTTTTTTTTTTACCTACCTGATCTTGGCATACTTAAAACCCTGGAAAGTCACAATTTACTTCCGACAGAGCCGTCCTGGCTGGCTGAGAAGCCTAGCCATACAACAGGATATCCAGCTATTGAGTGCTGCTGTCACAGGTGGCCAGCCATGCAGCTGCAAAGAGCTTCCTGCCAGGAGGACAGAGTGGGTCCACAGGAAGAAATGTTCCTTTCCTCTTCCAATCTGTTTTCAACTATAAAGGAAGGCCCAGGCTAACACTACTAGGATGGATCTGCCTACGCAGCACTTTTCAGCTGGAGCAAAATCTCAGCTAACATTTCTAACAATAGCTGCCCAAAGTGGAGTAGAGCATTTGCTGGGCTTCAAACAGCAGGGATCCCTACGTTTAAATGCCAAGCTGTCCTTGAGAAATGTTTCAGCTTGATTGTATTACTGTTGTGCATAATTGTATCATCATTGTATAGCTCACTTAAAAGCAGTCTGAGATGTACAGAGCAAGGACAACAGAAGGAGCAGCTACCTATCTCTTGAGATACAACAAGCAGATAACTCACAGTTTCCTCTTTCGTTCCACAATCAGCCATAAGAACAAAAGATCAAAGTTGCTTCCAATCACTTGTGGATTTTTACGGTAAGAAAGAAAGAGGCAATGACTTCTATCTGTGAATTTTAAAAGCTGACACGTTAAATAATGAACAGTAAAATCCTAGTTAGGTAAAGCCAGTGAAGAAGAAAGAGGGTGTTAGTTCATGTTTGTGTTAACAGAAAACATGCCCAAGTTCACTGTGCTGTGGGGAACCCAAGGTTATTTCCAAGAAGCTCTTGTGCTAAAGAAACACCAAGAATGGAGACTGGGAACAGGGTGAGTGAGAAAGGTTTCTGCATACTGTTTTAGGGTGTTAAGTATTGAGACTAGAGGAGAACAGGGAGCTGAACAAAGAGCAGACAAGAAGATGAACATTTTCCATGAATATTTACACGGCTCAGCAATGAAGAGCAATTGTAAATGTCTTCAGAATTGGGGTCTTAATGACAGTACAAAAGGCCAGTGAGATAACAAAAGGAATTTCTGGATGTCCAAAGATTTCCTAGCTCTGATCCTACAAGCTCATGTGCAGCTGAAAGCAGCACCGTGTACTTTAATCCCTACGTGGTTCTGTAGCCGCTAATTTCAGCCTAAAAATTTTTAGGCTGTGAATTCTGGGGTTCATAACTTATACTGCAAAAATGTTTGTTCTCTGAGATCCAAAAGGTGAATTATCTTACCTCAAAATAGTTAACATTAATCTGCCTTGGAAAACACAGAGCCATTATTTCTAAAAAGGCTGTAATTAAAACCAGTTATTCCAAGAGACCACCTGGGAATGTGAAAAATATCTTCATGGGCTTGCTGAGAATAATCAAGTTCTTCTGTGATTAAAGGGTTCCTTCAGCATTTGTCGTATTGGAAAATTCAAAATATGACTCCTGGTGAGGATATACACCTAAAACACTCAAGGAATTGGAAATGACACGAATATGGTTGGTTTTACCTTATTATGCTGGAAAACTGTCCATTAAAGTGCCAATTTAAATAATTAAATTGCCAATCATTGGTATCTGGTTGCTCTGAAAAAAAATTATTTAGAGAAAAAATATTTTTTAAAAGTGAATGCCACAAACCTGAGTGTAAGATGAATTATATTATGTGATTTATTGTGTACTGTATCAGAAATAGTACGGTCAGCAGGAGAAGGGAAGTGATTGTGCCCCTGGACTCAGCACTGGTGAGGCTGTACCTTGAGTACTGAGTTCAGGTCTGGGCCCCTCACCACAAGAAAAACATTTTGTTGCTGAAGTGAGTTCAGAGAAGGGCAGCCAAGCTGGTGAAGGGTCTGGAGAACAAGTCAAATGAGGCAAATGGAATTGTGCAGTTTGGAGAAGAGGAGGCTGAGGGGAGTCCCTATTGCTCTCTACAACTGCCTGAAAGGAGGTTGGAGTGAGTAGGGTGCAGCTTCTTCTCTCAAGTAACTAGAAGAAATGGCCTGAAGTTTCATCAGGGGAGGGATTTTTAGATTAGATATTAGGAAAAATTTCTTTACTGAAAGAGTCATCAGGTAGTGGAACAGGCTGCCCAGGGAGGTGGTGCACATCACATGTGGATGGAGCACATCAGGACATGCTCCAGTGGGATGATGAGACTGGGTTTTTTTTGTGATTTTGGTTTGTTTTTTTTTTGTTTCTTTTGCTGATGTTTGGACGTGGTGATGTTAGAGATCTTTTCCAACGGTGGCAATTCTGTGATTCTGTAGTATCAGAGGAATTGCTTGAGATTAGGTATTAGTGTAACTGAGAGAAAGTTCTAAGCCTTACAAGTCAAGTAAAATATCCATGTACACAATGAATAGGAACCATCACTTCATTCTTCAGTGCTCTCTCTACTCTAATTTTAGAGAACAATGTTCCATAATGATGATTATTTACTAGCTTAAAACTCCTTGAAAATACATTGAAAACATATTCCTCTATGTTCTGTGAGAAATAAAGCACAATTACTGCCTTGATTTTGACTCAGCAGCTACTAAGTACCTACCAGCTAGCCTTATCTTCTCATATACAAATCAGTGCTGAAAATCTGAGTATTATCCGTTCACTTTCTCTTCCTCACATCTCAGATGTCAGACAAAAAGATGCAGGATACATCAAAATAACAAAGAAGAATGATAAAAATATTTTGTGGAAGAAGTGGTAGAACTCATTAGTTTAGTCAAGTTCCACCAAGCACACAGCAAAGCATGACAAATGTAGACATATGCAACCTAGTTCACCAATCTGTGACTAATAGTCATCACATGAATTATCTAGACAAATAAGTTTCATAGATATAAGATCACATATATTTCATACTGAGGCATTGGATCAAAAAACACATGACTGAACAGTCTAAATCTAGCTTGTGAAAGCTTCCCAAGTTTCATAAGCCAAATCCAATAAATAAATACTAATAAAAGATACTACTATATCACCAGGAAAATAATCTTCCTCATTTTTTTGGTAAAAGATATTCACTTGGTGCAAATTGAGAAAAACTGACTAGTGTGGTAATTATTCATCTTCTGTAAGATATAATCATGAACCTCTTTTGCAGAATTAATTAACCTTCAGTTTCACTTTAGGAAGATAGTAGAATTTAATGACCCCCCCAGATCATCTCCTCAGTAAGCCTACTGGGAATTAACAAAGCCTGCTCATCTGAAAATATTGCAGTTGGCAGGCTATCCCACTTGCCTGATCTTAAGGTTGTCTGACACTTTGCATTATAAAGCCTTTTTTTCATTTCAGGCAATAAAAAAATGATACAAATTTGGTCGTTGGCTTTTTTTGTTGTTGTTGTTACTTTCATTCAAACTCTCACAAATCTGGAGCAAGGCAATGAAATGAAGTCACATTAGAATTGCTGTCTTATCACTAGGAACATGTTCTGGGCCAGTGGGAGTTGATTTTTGCCAGCTGGCTCTACTGTTAGGATGAATTCTTACCCCAAGCAACATGCTGAATTGCTGAATTTTGCATGTATTTAGAAATGTCTGGGTAAAAGCCTACTTAAACTAGTTATCTGCATAGTCTAGACAATTGCCCATGATGTTGCAAGACACTAATCACCCACAGACTTTATGATTTATTTTCTCTAAATGTGGAAACTATCACAGAAAGCAATATGCAATGAAATGTGTCCTGCAGAAATAGTTTCTTCCAAAATTTTTATGCTCATACTGGTGAAAAGTTTTTTACGGTGACTTTCTATTCCTCAGTAGTTTTCAAAATGTAAGATGGAGGTAATTTTCCTATGACAAAAAGAGGTATATTATACTTTACCTTATTGACAGTTTAGAATTATTTTTATTTTTGTGCATTGTTTTGCCCTAAGCACATTATCTTGAAAAGTGTTCAGATTTGGCTCTGTCAAATACATAACTACTCTTAACTTCCCAAATTGTCTGACATTTTTCATCAAGTATTGCAGGAATCTGCAGGCAGTATCCTTATGTTGCTTTTTATTAGTTTTATTCACCAAATTTTAGTAGGGAATAAGAACAGAGATCGTGTATCACTTCCAGAAACTGACAATCAAATGGATGATCAACTTAGTGTCAGAACACAGTATGTCCAGATCCTATTGAGTTTTTGAATTCCTGAGAAGAGTGTAAGGCAATTCTCCCCCTGAGGAGCTAAGAAAATTAAATGTGTGTGAGGAAATGCTATAATAAACTAGTAATATATTTCCATGGGGGATTCATAGGAATTTTCCATACATCCTCCTAGCATGGCAGTAAACCAGACTTAATCGCAGAAAGCAAACCTTTTCCATACTGAAACTGAAAAAAAAGGATTAGCTGCATAGCAGGGATGGAGGTCAAAACTCTAGGCTTGATTTCCTGTTGAGAGATGCTGTCAGCCGTGCCTGGGGAACTGCCCTGGTTGAATGGCTGATGCTGGCACAGGAGGAGTACAGAGATGGATCGGTTGGTTGGCTAACTGATGGTCATTTACTAGCCACAGTCTCAGAGAACATAATGTAAGTTATATCAACATTAAATATCTGTCGGGTGAGTAATTGATTCCACTTATATGGAAATTTCTGGTGACCACCATAGAACTGGATAGTCACACAGGATTGGCTCTTTTCCCTTTTTTTCCCTTCCTTACCTCTAGGTAACATCGAAATAAACAAATAACAGAAAAGGGATTTGGCTTTTTAACACAGGTAAATGGATGCAGTTTTACATCCTAAAGAATGAAGAAGTGTATTATCTAAACTTTGACATAAAAGCAAGGTTTCCTTTCCTTTCCTTTCCTTTCCTTTCCTTTCTCTTTCCTTCCCCTTCCCCAGATCACAACAATTCTGTCTGATGTTTCCAAACTCTAATCTTTGTCTGGATACCTGCTCTGATGAACTGAATTTTGTCCTTCACTGCTAATATAAGCAGCTAATGACACCCCAGAGACTCTTTACTATGCTGTGTTAGTGCTGGGGACCTAAAGCTTAAGAAGTTCCCAGACCACCACCTGACCTGCCTGGAGATCAGGAGGTTTTGCTCCTAAACTTGCCTAAGACAGCAGAAGTTCAGTACAGTACAGCCTGTCTGGCTTTAGTGAATTAAGTACCTTTTTATTGAAATCTGTTGGTTGCTTTTTTCCCACAATGTTTTCATAAGTGAGTTTACAGAAACACAAACCAGGAGTGGTCTTGCCTGGTTTGCTTTCCTTGCCTGGTCCAACTGGCAAAATTAAGGCATACTTAACCCCATGGCAGTGTCTTCCCTTTTTGTCTCATGACTGGAGCATCTGGGCTGCGTGAAAGATCTGCTCAAATACTCTCTTTTCTGGAGATGATTTGGACACTTACCCCCAACCACAATCTCCTGAATTGATACACTCTGAAGAGATGGGGAAGGGAAAAATTCTCCTTAGTTTTGTACTTCTGCATGCTTGTTACTCTTATATTTTTTCATTCCTGTTTTACTTTGTGTCTTGAGGCTGGTGATTCTTCTTACATATTGTATACAAATGCTGCTGTGCTGAACTTCCAATCCCCAGCTGGATCTAATCCCAAATACCAGCACAGAGCACACAGAGAAAAATAAAATAAATTCTATTTCTTTCAGCATGTGTTTCTTCAGAAGCAAATGGATTCCTTCAGGTTTCTGGGTTTCCTTCAGATTTCCAAGCATTGAGATGCAAGATTTTATAAATATTTTAAGAGATTTTTCTGCTAATTTGGTTTGTGTTAATGGCACACATTGATTGGTAGACATGATTGATATTTATGATATCTAAAAGTCTATAGAACTGCAAAAACAACTACAAATTAAAAGCTATCTGACTAATGAAGTGAAAGACCACTGATAATTACTGATTAGAATCACATCCTCAGTTGTTACATTCTTGTGGCTTTTTGTTCTTTTATACCTATTAATTGTGTCATTATATTGTATCATACATTAAATAAGGAGTTTACTTCCATGATTATATAATTTTAAATGGGGGAGAAAAATGTCACCTCAGTCATGCTTAAACAAGGTACACAGACTGTATTCTAATAGCACATTGAGTTACTAATATTGCCTTTCCTGAGCTTAAAAATTGGATGGAAGAATGAAAGCAATGAAACAACTGGGAATAATACAATATGTGCTTAACAACCAGCTGCTAGAAGTATGCAGTATGAGCATATCCAGGTCAGAATATCCAAAGAGAAATCCCAATCCTCTCATCTCCTCCAAAAGCTGAAGGTCAATTGAATTTTATGTTGTGAACAAACAGACAAAATTAATCACCTGTTAAATGGTACCACTTTTAAACTATAAACTAGACATCATCTGGTATGTCAGCAGCAGCATTTTGCTTTACAATGTCTTGCAAATAAAATTCCTACAGCTTCCAAAAAAACCATTAAATGGCTCAATCTGAGTTCCTAAAACTGTGACACCATGTGGATTAAGTCCAGCTAGGGATATCTAAGTGCAGTGGTATCTTATTCCTTACACATGACCTTCAAAGAGATAAATAAGATGTTTGCACTTCTTTTTTTTTTTTTTTCTTTTTTAGTTTATTTGTATTTTTATATTAAAATGTCTTAAATTAACTGCTTATTTACATTAAAAAATGCAGAAGATGCTTAGGTGATTTCAAAGTAGTTGCTTTCAAGGTCTATTGATTTACCCTTGGAGGGTCTACCACGCTTCCAAATCTTACTCGTGTGAACATTGGGACACAGCATCCTTGTGACACCAAAACGGATGGAAAATTACACAAGAGCTAAAGGAAAAGATTCATAACTCTCTGCTAACATAACTGCCTTTGTAAAAAAAAAGATTCTTACTTTTAATCAATTATAAATACCTTGGTATTTAATCAATTTCAGTAGTGTCACCCTTGGTCTAGGTCGGTATAAAGATCTATTCAGTCCTTGCTGTTTAAAACTTTTTATTTGTTTGTTTGACTCTGTACTTCTCAAACTGTTAAACAATGAAACAAAAGAAAGCTTCAGGGAAGCTTTATCATTCCTCCACCACTGGAGGTAAGGCTCATTTTTTTCTTTCTTTTAAGTCTGACAAAGAAATGACCTTATGACTTCCAGGCTTATTTCTATGGTTATTTCATATGCTAGCTCTGGTGGGTTAGTGCTCTGTTTGTCTTTCTCCAACAGAAGCAAGAAATCCTTCAGAAACTTTCCATCTCATAATGAGAAACATTATCACTAACAATGTGGAAATGATCTGCTGTGCATAACATATTAATTGAGGAATTTTTTTATTTTTTCAGTTTTAAGAATGTATCATGGTTTCCCCAGATATTTTCATATGAAATTTTCATATGCCATTCCATTCTCTGAGTAGAAATCTAAAGAACAATTTTACATAAATATAGAAATAGTTGGAAGATGGATTTTTTTGTTTCATGGGAAAATCTGAAAATGAAAACCTGATTCTTTTGTTCAGAGTTGGACCAAATGAATGTTGGACCAAAATGAGATGACAAGAAGGATCTTGTTTTAGTTTAGGAATTTGGTGAATATTTAATCTTGCTTGTTTGTTTTGTTTTAATTTCTTTTGTGTAGCTGCAGGTATTATGTTATTATTATACTACATTATAAGAAATCAAATAACATTTGAACCTCAATGAAAGAAACAGAATCATAGAATCATACAATAGCAGGTTGGAAGGGACCTCAAGGATCATGTAGTCCAACATTTTAAAGTAAAAAAACCACCCAAAAAACAAACAATAACCCTGCAAAATTCTTCATGGTGCTCTTGATTCCAACATCCAAATCACTTACGAAGACCTTGCTTGTGCCTGGTTGCCAGTTTGAGAAAGAAATATTTACTACACCACCAGTTCCCCACCCGCTGCACAGACCACTTGTCTGGGTGATAATGTGTCAGTTTCTCTAGGAGGAGGCTGTGGGGGACCCTGTCAAAAGCCTTGGGAAAGTCCAGGTAGACAATGTCCACCACTCGCCCTGCATCAACCAAGCTGGTTACTTTGTCATAAGGCAATCAGGTTTGTCAGGCACAATTTGCCCTTGGTGAATCCATGTTGGCTTTTCCCAGTCATATGTCTCAGTTTACTTGTGATAGTCCCCAGGAGGATTTGCTCCATAACATTCCCAGGGATTGAAGTGAGGCTAATGGGTCTACAACTACCTGGGTCCTCCTTGGAACCTTTCTTATGGATGAGGGTAACAGTGGCCTTCTTCCAGTCTTCAGGCANGTGTAGCTGCAGGT
The DNA here is from genome assembly GCA_013399075.1 of Chloroceryle aenea. Lineage (NCBI taxonomy): Eukaryota > Metazoa > Chordata > Aves > Coraciiformes > Cerylidae > Chloroceryle > Chloroceryle aenea. The sequence continues at coordinate 285,691 of VWZY01010446.1, forward strand.
ATTATGTTATTATTATACTACATTATAAGAAATCAAATAACATTTGAACCTCAATGAAAGAAACAGAATCATAGAATCATACAATAGCAGGTTGGAAGGGACCTCAAGGATCATGTAGTCCAACATTTTAAAGTAAAAAAACCACCCAAAAAACAAACAATAACCCTGCAAAATTCTTCATGGTGCTCTTGATTCCAACATCCAAATCACTTACGAAGACCTTGCTTGTGCCTGGTTGCCAGTTTGAGAAAGAAATATTTACTACACCACCAGTTCCCCACCCGCTGCACAGACCACTTGTCTGGGTGATAATGTGTCAGTTTCTCTAGGAGGAGGCTGTGGGGGACCCTGTCAAAAGCCTTGGGAAAGTCCAGGTAGACAATGTCCACCACTCGCCCTGCATCAACCAAGCTGGTTACTTTGTCATAAGGCAATCAGGTTTGTCAGGCACAATTTGCCCTTGGTGAATCCATGTTGGCTTTTCCCAGTCATATGTCTCAGTTTACTTGTGATAGTCCCCAGGAGGATTTGCTCCATAACATTCCCAGGGATTGAAGTGAGGCTAATGGGTCTACAACTACCTGGGTCCTCCTTGGAACCTTTCTTATGGATGAGGGTAACAGTGGCCTTCTTCCAGTCTTCAGGCATGTCTCCTGTTCTCCATGACTTCTCAAGGACTGTGGAGACTGGAGAGTGACCTCACAATGACATCAGCCAGCTCTCCTAACACCCTTGGGTGGATGGCATCCGGGCCCATTGATTTGTATGGGTCAAGCTCCTGCAATAGCTGACACACCACCTCCTACTTCACTGACAGCAGGTCTGTGTCTGCATCAGTCTGGATTTTTGCCTGGGACCAGCAGTGCTGGTAATGACAGAGGTGAGGAAGGTGCTGAGGATCTCTGCCTTTTCAGCACTGCTGGTGACTAGTTCACCTCTCCACTTTAATAGTGGGCCAATTCCCTTCTTCTGCTTGTTGGTAACATGTCTGATGAATCCTTTCTTGAAGTTTATGACATCTCTGGCCAATTCCAGTTCAAGCTGAGCTTTTGCTTTCCTAACTGCATCTCTGCACACCTTGGCAATGCCCTCATAATTTTCAACTGGTAATGTTCCACTTTTCCATCTCTGGTACACTTCCCTTTTGGTTCTGGGCAGATCCAGAAAGTCACCAAGGGGGTTTCTTGTTCTGTCTACTTCCCTTGCCTTTAGAAGGGATGCGCTGGTTTTATATATCTAGGAGAGTGTTTTTGAAAAACTCCCAGAATTGACTAGCTCCTTTATCCTCCATGGAATCTTCCCATGGGATCCCTTCAAGCTGAGCCCTGAGCAAGCTGAAGTTTTCTCTTCTAAAGTCTAAAACCTTTGTCTTGGAACTAAACTTCAGCGTGCTCAGCAGTAGCCTGAACTCCACAATATTGTGATTGCTGCAGATGATGCTGTCACTGACCGAGATATTACAGAGCATGTTTCCTTGGTTAGTGAGCAGCAAGTCCAGCAGCACCTTGTTCCTTGTTGGCACATCTAACATTTGTCTAAGGAAGGTGTCCTCTAAACATTCCAGGAACTTGATGGATGACAGGTGAACTGCTGTGTTCTTCCAGCAAATGTCTGGATAGTTCAAGTCTCCCCTAAGAGACCTGAAGCTTGCTATGATATCATAACTTTCTGACTCAGCACAGAACTCTGGTTCCTCCTCTTTATTTCCCAGACTGTGTGTGTTAGTAAATATACACTTTAGGTGGCTGGTCTTTTGATTCTCATTTAAAGAGACAGCTGAGGTGCATAAAACAGGACTCTGGCTGGCTTGATTTTTTCCCCACTTGATTGTAATGGTGATGGTGGTATGGGCATGGGCATTTTGCATCCCTCCACCCCGAGTCCTTCAGTTTAAAGCCCACCTCACAAAGTTGGCCAGACTGCTGCCAAAGATGTTTCAATTTTACTAATTTTTAATTTTATTAAACTCTAAAACTGAAATCAACTTATGCTAAACACAGTCTGTGAAAAGGTTTGAAGTGTTGGTACACTCTAGGAAAGCTTCCTTTATTTGACATTCATATTATGAAAATACATTTAAAAGTAATTCTTGCTTTATGGTCTTTTATATTTCATGTCCTTCCTAAAAGATGACAACTGGAGCCAGAATCCACCAGCACAACAAAAAATGTGAATTAATATTTACAGAAAAACTAAAGATATCTCCTAGAATGTTTCTATTTCTCCATTGCTGGTCTAAAGTGAAGTGTATTGAATCTCACTGAGCAGAAAGATGTATCTTGTCGCTATCAGCCCCCACTTCATACCTGAGTAGCTTTGTTCAGAATTTCCTCAGACCAGTATGAAGCTTCAATCTTCAAATCATCAAGCAGAGTGCTATTTTTTGCTCCAGCAGTAGATCAAAGAAGCACTAAGATGGAGCTGGCTTGAGCAGTCTAAGAGTAAGGCAGGAAAATGCTGTAATTCCTTGGGACTCAATTCGTATTAGCTATCAACACACACCAGCTCCTAGAATGGATATTCAAGGAATATTGTACATCTCTTCAGAGCTTTGATAGCTAGATGCTGAACTACATGACCACACTCCTTCAGATCTTGCCCAGACATATAATATCCATTTCTTATTAGAGAGGAACAGCTTCCTTTATCTTCAAGACTTTTGGAAGTTCTCAATGTCCTTAATAATGTTCATTTAACCTCTGGGAGAAGGAAAAAGAAAAGGAAGCAGGATAAGCACCTTCTGCAAGTTAAGACTTGGAGGGAGGGAGATACATGGAAGCATACATTGCTTGCCTGTGTTATTCCAGCTCACTGTCTTTCCCTCCATTTTCCTACTGATATAAATTGCCTTTATTTGTGGATCTCTACACATACCTTCTGAGAAAAGGAAAGCATTTCTAATGAATACAATAGATACAGAATGTTTGACAAGATGCCTGTGGCTTCATTTGTATTCATATTTTATTATGACAGATCATTTGGAAAGGAAGGAAATACCATCATGAGTTCTTACCTCTGTTTACTTCTAAAATTATGAGAGTATACATTGCTATTTTTCTGAAATACTTTTATCAACCATTCTATTATTTTAAGAAAGTGTACACACAAATGTAAAGAAATTCTACCGCATATATATAATAAATTGTCTTGACTAGAAATGTTGAAAAAAACACACCCAGCCCATATTCAATTAGCTTTTAAAAGCAAATCAACAATGAAGAACACTAATTTCTTTATATGAGAAAGATTAATTTTATCTGGGATACAACAAAAGCCCTGGGGGTACTTATGAACAGTCTTCAGTGGGAGAAATATTTTTTTAGATATAAAACAAACAAACATCACTTGTTTTCACAGCTCTGACCTATGATCTCTCCTGATGTACCTTACTGTGGTTTTAATCTGGTTTAGCAGACTCAACAGCAGGTGAGAGGCAACTGAAATCAATATAAAACTGAATTGTTTCTTTCACTTCGGTTTGAATTTCTGCAGTTTGCATTCTGGGAGAGGAATTAATTCAAGGTCAACATTATTGTCATGTTAACAGGCTGTTTGCCACAGATGGACATTTGCCAAGGTCATTCAAAGACTAAATTGACAAAGTATGTGCACAACCTTTTCAAAGAAGTAAAAAACAACCACTAGATCTGTAAAATGTGTTATTATCAAAAGCAGGAAATGTTGAAGTTAAACTTTTACATCTTTATTGTTGGGAGGCAAGAAGGTGTGGTTGCTAAAATATTCAGGATATTCTTGCTTCTTTTGAAGACGCAGTAAAATTGGTTGTACTTTCATGATGCTATAGGTGTACAGGCTGCAGAAGCATGAGAGTTTTCAGCCTGTGCAAGAAGGAATCCAGCTACACATTATACTACTTTCCAAAAGGCTCTTGAACTGTTCAAAACCACGGAAGCTTTCTGGTGAGGAAAAATGGGAATGTGACATGACACAGCTGGTTGAGTTCTTTTGCCTTGTGTGTTTCCCGTTCCACAATCCATGCATACTGGCACGAGATGGGTGGGATATATACAATTAGGAGTACTCCACAGGTGACTAGTAAGTTGTTTGGGCCACTCAAAACTGGTGTGCTTGGGCTGAAAGCCAGTTTATCCATATGCCTAAAGAGAGTTGTGAGTCAGAAAGCTAGAATGGTGTCGAGCCATGTGGAAAGCTGCATCTGAAATCAGACAAACTAGAGAGGCTCCATGACAAGAACAAGTGGTAACTTCTTTACAAATTACACCACAGATCTGACACATATCCTGCCAAATAAAATATTGTTGATGCTGTAAGGTTCAGTATACTACAGATTTATTACTGTCTGAGTCCCAGTCCAAATCCCCGTCTTCTTCCATGATCCATATGACATTATCATGCTGTTTGGGCCCAGTGAAGAGGTAGGTTGTGTAGGTCTTTCTGGACTTGTCTGGAATTATAGAAGAAACATATGAGAGATTTTCCTGTGCTAGAGGAATTTGTCAGAAGGGGAATAGAGCCCAGAGACCCTCACTGATCTCTTGGATTAAGACGTCAGATAAAGATGCCAGTTTATTATCCGTCACAGAAAAGAAATAGTGGAACAGAGAAGGACTGAAGTACCCATGCATCATGTACAGGAAATGTATTTTCAGATTGTTTTGATTTTCAGGCATTCTTTTACTAATTTATAAAGCAGTCAGTGGGTGCTGAGTACACTAACTGGTCTGTGTTCTGCTCTGTAACATTCGCTTTTTAGCCTGTGGGTTTTCATTAAGCTAGGTTCCATTCAGCTGTATTTCAAATGCAGTCCAGATGACTGTCCACTGCAGGCTGTTAACTAAAGAGCAAATAAAACACAATGTTTAGTCCAGTCAGGCCCTTTCCATTAGTCGGGATGCATAATCTTCCAGTAACAAAGTAATGATTTTATAGACTTCTTACATGAAGCCTAATAATTCCCCATTCAGTTTAAACTAGCATACAGTTTAGTATGGATTATGATCCCATAGTTAGAAAGAGAAAATGGCAGTATTTTCAACATAAGTGATACTGCCAAGAATTAACTATTCCCTTCCATTTGCTTTTATTTCAAGGATTGCTGTATAAATTAGTTGCTTTCACATTATAGAGCTCAGTTGGCTCAAACATTCTGACTCAAAAAAGCCATTTGTGCTAGACTTAAATCTGTTTCTCACAGACAGAAAAACATTGAAGTTCCTCTCTGCGCTTGGCTAAAGCAATTCAGTAGTGGTCATCTGTCATATTTTCCACAAAATTTTGGCAAGGTCTTTGGTATTATCTTCTGTTTCTTGAGTCTTCCTTTCATTATTTTTCAAAAAAAACCCACTTAAGGTATAAAGATCCTACACTCTCCATTTCTTCAACACTTTTCCATTAGATGATATCAAGATATATTTACAAACTGAATGGAAGAATTTTCCTAGCTAGCATCCATATATTTTACGCTGCAGGCAGTAAAATAATCATAAAGTTCAGTGTAATCTAGTAGATGAAACTTCTAAATCTTAGTAATATTAAGCAAACAAAACAAATGTCTGCAAAGTTAGAAGATTTCAGTTACAGAATCTTTTACATTTCCATATACATATCTGTATATACAGATACAATTGTGCCTAAGATTCTATAGGTAAGAATTCATTTTCTCACCATTGTCTTTATAAAGTTATACAGTTATATCACAAACATGTATTATTTACCTATAATTATAGTTTTTAAATTTCCATTGCAGTAGTAGTTGAAAATAATCAGAGATCAATTGTCTATTTTTCCAGATGTTGTATGAAACCAGGGTAAAAAGATGGCACATTTTTGTATTTGCAGTCTAAATTGTTCATGTGTGTCTGAACACATTAACCTATCAACCAGTGTTACTTTAGACAGCTCCCTGGGGTTAGTGGATGACTCCTCAGAGGTGAAAGGCTAGTATAAAAAGTAGGTTTATTACCAATATTCTTTAACTCTACAAATACCCATAACTCCACGGGGAAACTAAAAAAATGTTGAAATCAGCAATAGTTCTGCACTGGCTAACAGAATGGTATTTATAGCATTCATTGAACAGCAAAGTCTCTCATTATATTGCTTAGTCTTTAATCATTCGTATCTGTAGTCTACCTTCTTGTCCCCATTTGCCTGGGAAAGAGGTGGAAATTGTTTTCATACTATACACTGTTTATAAATATAAGCTATTTCTTCTCTCTATATATTAAATCAACAGTGATATCACTGCAGTTTTTTCTTCTATTACAAATAAGCCTTAATGATTAAATCATTTTAACTAAATTTGAAGTGATAAATGCCTTTCAAGGATTAGTAAGGAAAGGAGACAAGCATCTCCTGAAACTATTTGCTAACACATAACAGTAACCCAAACAGAAAACAAACAGAAATACTACTTAAAAAATACTAATACTCACGAATTTGAAGCTTGAGACTAGGTGATTGCTTCTGTCAAGAAGTCTTGATTTGGGATTAGTAATCCAAGAGTGTGGTAGAGTTGACAGTACCCAGAAGTATTCACACGACAGCTGGTATACTCACCTATTACCAATGTTAGGTCATGTAATTTTGGCTTTGCTTACAAATCATTGAATTTTTTTGCCTTGAAAACTTCTAAAAATAAATGACTCGAGGTCATTTGGTGAGAACTTTCAAAGAAGGAGATTCTATGTTCTCTCTGGGTAACTTGTTGCAGTGTTGCATAATCCTCTAAGACTGGCTGATTTACTGATTATAATGTACAACCTGAAGCTCCCAAGCTGCAAGTTCTGGCCAGTGTCCCTTGTTAGACTGTCTGGAGCTACTAAGAATCAAGAGTTTGGCTTCATAATTTTTGAAACTGTCCTTAAAATAATTGCTGGCAAATAGATTGCCCTTTAACTGCTTCTTTGTTGGGCAAAGTTTCTCAACCTCTTTCTATAGGCCACATGATCTATGTCTCTCACCACCTCTAGCTGGACCTCTCTGCACATACACCTTGAATTTAAGGATCCAAAACTGGACTCCCCAATAAACCAGGCAATTTAACATCTAAAGACTTCACTACACAAGCAATACCAGAACTACTGTAGAAATTGTATGGGATGCATGACACAAGAGCACAGAGGGATAAAGAGTCATTTTCATGTTGTCCCTACCATGTTCCAGTCTTGGGATTTAACTAGGTCCTTGAATATGCCACTAGACCAGTCTTGAAATTTAGGTAGATTAGCTACCTCCACACAGAACTGAAAGCTCACATATTTCTTAGGTCAATCTTTTCACTAGGAGCTGAAGTAAGTTTAAAAGGTACACAACTAACTCAATAATATGTGTTGTTATAGTAAATATAGGACTTTAGACAGTGAACATTGCATGTGCCATCTTTGTTCATTTTGGGATTGAGGTCACTTGCTGTGCTGTTCCAAAGTTTTTTTTATATATCATCCCAAAATGTCAGCTCTTATCCTTTAGAACTGGGGCATTTTTGATTATGACAGATTAGTTTTTGACCCGTTTAGAAGCATTTTTTAAGTGAGTTTAAATCCATTTTTATATCTTGGCTTTTACTCAGTGATGATTTCCAGAAGAAAGACTTAATCTATAGCCTTGGATTGATTGCTGTGTTCAGTAACATGCTGTTTAACTAGAGTGTGTTCAAATCTGATGCTCAGCTGTATGCCATTTTAATGAAAGCTTTGAGGTTCTTTGGATAAAGAATCTACAGTGTTGTATACAAAATAATTCTGTTCTTTGCATATATTAGAATGAAGCAAATACATACTTGATTTCAGGAAAGTGAAAAAGAAAACTTGCAAATTACTTTGTTAAATGGTTATGCAACTGTTGAAATACGTGTAGAGGAAATTTATCTCCAACCATGGTTTGTCACTAATATTCCAGGACCTTTGGCCATTGTCTATCTCCCCTGTTCATGCTTTTCTGAGGCTTCATAATTTAGGCTTATTTTTCTTTCTTATTTTATTTGTATGTCTTCAAGTTACCAACATCTAGATGATGGTTTGAATCTTGCTATTATGAAAGAATAGCCTGTTTTGGTTTGTTGGTTGTTTGTTCATTTTTGGGAGTTGTTTGGGTTTTTTTCTGGTGTTTTGTTTTGTTTTGTTTTGTTTGACTGGTTGATTGGTTTTGTTTCTTTTTTGTTTGGTTGGTTGGTTGGTTGGAGTTTTCTGAGAAGAAGAGAAATAAGAAGAGTAAGAGGACAGGAATCTCCTTCTCTGCCCCTTCCATCCCTAACATAATTTCTCTTGAGGAAGAAAAGTCCTACTACATATTTCTGAAAAAGTCACACAAATTATATTAATTTCCACATAGTTCTGAAAGGAAAACGAGAAAGTTACAGGGCTGCTTTCCATAGCAATTTTCAGTAGTGAATACTTCAAGCAATGGATTCTACTGTCTTTTATCCTTCACTATTTGTAACTGAGAGTGGAGTCCTTCAATTGAAAAGGTGTTCTAAAATGGCTTGGTTTTTGGTCATACATTATCTGTAGATTAATAGCTATGACATGTACAGATATCTTGGTGGGGTAGAATAAGTGAAAAAGAAGTTTGCCTTCAGCTGAGTAGGAGCAGGAGGCCTCTTCCAGTTTAACTGCTGGTGATAGTGAAAACACAGTAAATTAGGAGTAAGAGGTTTTAGTTTGTTTCTTTATTACTTTCTTTGTTTCTGGGTTTTGTTTTTGTTTGTTTGTTTGTTTGCTTCTCTTCTAGTTCAAAACTCAGACTTGTTTTCTACTGGTTTTAATATGGAAGTAGTCCAATTTGTGATCTCTTCCTGAATGGTGTGGATAAGGTCCCTTGGCAAAAAATATCTAGTAATTCTGGAAAGCAAAAACACTGTGAAGAGAATCTAGAGTAGAAAAAAATAATTCAAGATCAATAAGCCTTTTCAAAGTCCAAACCAGTATGAGGAAGACATTGAATTAGTTTGGGAGAAGCTCTATAAAATCCTGATATGAACTGTAAGCTCTTCTTATTGAATGATAAATTGGTACAATAATGCTCAGAACTGAGAAAAAACAAGTGTCTATAACAATCTACTGCATCCATTTGTAAACTAATCTACCAATACTGCTCCTAGCAATCTTTTGATATGAGAAAATGCAACAACAAAATGCAGACAGAAAACTTGGAAATAAGTAGTTAAATATCTCAGATTTCAGCTGTTATTCTTTGGAGCTAGAAAATACCATGGATGTGCTCTGCATTGCACATGTCCCAAAACTAGAACTTAGGAGTTTTCCTCACACTGTTGTGATGATGATTATTATTATTAATAGTAGAATGAATATTGTAACAAGACCATTTGCTTTCATACTGTAGTTGCTCTCCATTTTCGGGTTGTTTTGAGTTAAGTCCATTTTGCCAAAGAGAATTAATTACATATCAAGAATATTTAAAGTATCTACTGTTGATGCTTTGCTTCCTCACTGGATTTTCAGTTTACTGCTGAAAATAATCGAATAATAGGAGCAGCAGGAGCTTCTGCCTGTGTCTCTACAGACTAGAAACTGGTCTTGTTGTATGGCCAGAATGTATGAAATATCAGCTTGTAAATCAAAGATGTGGAAAACAAAGCATGATAATCCAGCCCTGACTGGATGTTTAATTTCACCCCTTTCCAAGCCTCAGCAAGGAGCTCCCATTCTTCAATCAGAAGACATATTAAAACACACGGAATCAAAATAAGGTAACCTCCCAAATACCATATTTCCCTTTGGAAATGACCAGAACATGCTTAACAAATAATCATTACTTAGGCATGATGTTTTTCAAATGATCATGTCTAAGATACACAGGCAACACCCTCACACACGTAATCTAACATTCCTTCTATCACTACCACCTAACCAGGAACTGGCTTCTTCCCTGCAGCCAACTCAAACATTCATCACAGAGCTCGTGGTTATTTTTCCAGCCAAGATTAAATTGGCCAAAGTGTTTAAAGAAAGCTGAGCTTGTATACAAAAGCATTTGGATAGAGTGTCAGCAAAGTCAAATGCTGACATAAGCATACAGCTGGCTACCCAAAGGCTGAGTCTGAAGTTCAATTCTGTCTTATTTTAAAGGTCTCCTATTTTGAATTTGAATCATTCACAGAATAGTACTTAGCAGATGTTTATTCCAATTAATTTACACCAGTGGAAAATCAGTCTACAAATGAAAAGCTGAGTGCCATATTCTGACCTCTTACCTACCATGAACATTGGAATTTTCTTTGATGGAAGCTGCAACCAATGAAACCATACAAACAATCACAGTTAGTACCAGATTTTTAGCCCTAAAATTTTGCTGCTAAGCAAACAAACAGAATAACATTTGTCACTTTCCTGCTTAGATGGTTTTGAATTTTATCCACAGGTTATTTTTAACACTTTTTTTTGTTGTTTCTTCCGCAGAAATAATAGCTGAATTAATTCAGCAGAATAATAGCTGAATTCTATGGCAAATAAATTCTTTCATACAAATCAAGCAAGTATTTAATAATAGTTCTCTTCAAGGAATAATTCAGGCACTCTAAGTTTTGGTAGGGTATGAAGGGAGCAAAGGCAGGCTAGTATGTATTGCAAATGAGGGCATGCAATCCACTACCTAATTTTAGCAGGCATTTCTCTTTAAATAAAGCCCAGACCTAACCTCATACCTAAAGCCTCTTCACAGTGACTAAGGGAGATTGTATCAGTGGAGTCACGGTGGTTTTGGTGTGCAAACATAGGGGTAGGGCTATGCAGGGGCTGGAGGCATGATGTGTGAGAAAGGATGAAATATTGCCAAGTAACAGACAATGACAGGATGGAACTGGAGAGCATCAGGTCATCTCACAGGGACATTTGATGAGGAAACTCAACAGCTTTACAAGTATTCTGAGACAATATGGCTAATAGACAGGCAGTTTGTCCAGAACTAAAAATCCCTGCTATCTCAGGGGGATGGAGCTACACACATGGAGTTTGTACTTAGAGCATTCATATTTAGCTGTAATCCTCCAGCTTTAAATTCATCCAGAGCAAGGAAAATTCCCCGCTAGCCTTACCTTCCCTGTTACTGCATAAATGAGGCAATAAAGATTGAAAATGTTCCATAATTAACTCAGAGGCCAGTAGCAATCTGAATCGAGTGAACTGAGGCAGACACTAAATGATGGGAGTTTATAGCTCTTACTAACTTGTTTTGTAAGAAATGACTGAACAGGATTCAGGACCATGAAAATGATCTATAGCTTCATAAAGTATTGCATTGACACAAGGGAACGATAAATGTCTTTTCAGATGAAAGATGACACCAAATAAATACTATGGCATTTCTTCTGTAAGTCCTGCAGTTTCCATATACACACTCTGCTTGTAAGACAGGTGGATAAAGATGCGTATTGTGAAACTGGAAATAAAGATGTATGTTATAAATGGTGTGGTCATGCACTTGCAGATATAGCATTCTGTACAACTCCTGTACAGTGCCAGGGACTGTAGAGAAGCAAGACCTATCCATACAGGCACCATTAAGTAGCTTTCAGTAGCTTTTATCTTTTTATTGCTCATGCCAAAGAAATAAAAGAATATGTTTTAAATAAGAGGGTGCAAAGAAGACACAAAATGTCCAAAGCAATTTATCAGGGCACAAAGTCTGTTCTTTAATGACAGAGACAAAGAAAACCCAACTGTATTTGTCAGCAACACCAAATGCACATATTTAAAGTTTCTAGATGTGAAATGACATTGTATAATTCCACCAACATAGACATGATGGGGAGGGATAAGTGGGAAGGAAAAGAGCACATATTATAGGTGTATATTGGGGTGGATCTCTCTTTTAACACTTAACAGAGACGTCAAGGCTTTTCAGGAGTAAAAAAAATACCCAAAGCAAGCCAAAAACAAAGACATTTTTGCAATGTTTTAGTTATTGAAATAAATGCATGATCTCAAACTTTGAAATAATCTGTTTGCTTTGTTAATAAATACTCTAACTGTAAATATTAACATCAGCCCCAGGAGTTTGTTGGTGTGTGGCATTTTAAGTATTCTAAAATTAATAATAATAGAGGATAGAAGATGGCCATACAGTGAGGCCCCAAACTATTAGAATATAAAAATACATTAAAAAAAAATCTACAAAATACAGAACATGCCTCTGATGTGCTTAAACTAGCAAATCAGAAAAGACATAACAGGCTGAACCATATGTTGCTTTCAATCACTTTCTCTCCAGGGAACTGTAAATCCAGTACAGCCACTATTGCAGCACTTCTTCTAGACATCAGCTCTTGATAAGCTTCTGTACCTGCTTTCAGTAATAGATGGTGTCACCTCTGTAATAAAGGGAGTAAAACTGCGTAAGGGAGTCCCACATATTAGAATATAATGCTACATGTATGTGTCTGGAATGATTTCCTCTGTCTTATTTTCAAAGTCCCTGGAAATTCAGTGTACAGTGTACACTTTCTAGCACTTTCCTGTTTGAATGTGGATATACGTTTTGCTGACAGTTTTGTGGCTCTGTTTACTGTGTTTACAGTCCCAAGTCCTTTCCCTGCTTTCTGCCAAATATGCCCATTTAATACACACTGTCTTTGCCTGCTTGTAACCTCAAGTCTTAATCTTGTACCTACATATACAGATAAAAATGTGGAGCTAAAGCCACAGTGTGGGTTTTCACGTGATAGTAATAACAGTAATCATATTTAGCAGCCTTCTTCTTGAAAACATGCTGCAGATTTGATCAGTCTTATGTGTAACACCACAAACAGCAAAGACTTTAGTTGTACAGAATCAAGGCATTATAACCACCTAAGAGGTGGTCCCAGTGAGGAGAGACATTGGAGACCTGCTGGAGAAGCACAGAGCAGTTTCAGAAAGGAGAGCAAAGCTAGCCAAGGTGGAGAACAACATGGCTGATAAACCTGCACATTCACAGAGTTATCAAATAATATGAATAGCTGATGTTTACAACACAGGGTGCCTCGGGGACACTAAATGTCTGAAAACCTACAAAAAGCAGCAACAAAAAATATGTAGCATCATCAGAGAAATACTCAATCCCATCTCAGTCATACAGGATTGGAGCCAGTTTCACAAACATTAATGCCCTGGATGGGGTTGGTGGGTGTCCTTGGCTCCATAGTTGCTATTAATTATTGGGGAATTGGAAGGCAGTTCAGCTTAGTTTCACCTCTCTGAACACACTGATGATTGAAATAAATTATTACTGTTGCTGCTTGTGCCTAGAGCTTGTTTTTAAAAATCTCTGCCAAGTGAGACAATCAAGAAAACTTGTGGTGTTTTTGTTGACATGGAAGCAAGAGCAGTTTGCACAGACACAAGGACAAATTGCCCCAGGGCAATGTGCAGGGTGGAAAGTAGTCTTAAAAAGGTGTATAGACCTGATCAAAATTCTCTCTAAAATGTGGATCTAGCTCTCTCTTTTTACTCTGTACAAGGGTATTTGCTAGGCCAAGCCATGGGCAGCTTTGATCCTTCCCCATATATCCATACAGGTACAATAGATAGATGTCCAATATCTAATTCAGGCCACTTCAAATTTCAGCTGCAGTAGTGGCCGCTCAGGTCAAATCAAGGCATTGGGGGAGTTTAAATAAGCAGAGACAGCTCAGGTACTAAGTTTTGTGCCTGCTTTAGACAGGGACTTCATGCAGGATGTCTATAGTGCTTTAGGAGAGGATATGAGTGCTAGGACAGGAGACCTAAGAGACATGTCCCTAAAGCAGATGGGACTTGGAAGGGCCATACTACAGTGGGAGGTTTCTCAACTGGGCAGATGAGCCTGGGATATGGGCTCATCCATGGGCTTTACAACCAAGCCAATGGCTGTGAGACAGGAGGAGTCCCCTATCCCTCTGACCCTCTGTGGGCTTAGAGGGAGCACAAGAAGCAAGTTTTCTGGCATGAACATTTTGTGCTATACCCAGCCTTTTATTTCTAGATAGGAAATAACCCTGAGGCTGACTTCATGTCTGCTTTCTTATTTAGAAAATGGAACTGTGCAACACTGGCAGTATTCACTTTAGGATCCAGCCATGAGCAGCCATGCAGATAAGATCACATCAGTTATCTCATCAGTTTAATAATTAGAGTCAGGACAGATATGGTTCCTGTTTGCAGTTAGAATTATCTTTCTCTGAATTTCAAAGATGATCCAAAAAAAAAGGAAAAAAGGAAAAAATAAAAATTTAGAACCAGTTTTTGTCAAAGGTGTTTTCTTCATTTTTTAATGCAATTTCATCTTCATCAAGATTTTCCAAGTAAATACAATAATTTATTGGCTCAAATTCAGACTCTTGCACTGAAAGATTTAATACAGAGCCAAGGACTTCAGGATGTTGTAAGAAAGTGTTTCTGGAGTTACTAAATTACAGTCTCCATAGTGATTTTCTTTCCATATGTTAAACAAGCAAGAAGATAAAACATGCTGGGGAAGATCCTCCTCTAGCAAAAGTAACTATAACTATAATGGAACAACTTCCACTCCCATGTGCAGAGGCATTGTTTTGGTGAAGAACAGATTATACCCTAAGAAAATAGCTTCAGGTTTCTGTAGTGAGGCATCTTGCAGCAGGTGAGAGGAAGGATGTGAGGAAAGGTGCCCAGGGAAAGGCACAGGAGAAATAGGAAAATGAGGGAGGGAAAGTCATGGCAAGAGGTACAGAGAAGTAATTTTATTTTATCAGGGTTTTTTTTTTTTGCTATGGGGCACAAAGTGATTTAAAGCTGGAGTTCAAAAGTGCATAAGGTTTCAAATAAAACCTTGCTGCTGACATTTTAAAGGTCTTTGCTTAAATTATGGCAACTACAAGCACCGTCTCACTCCTTTGTGTAACAGAGATACTATCACATAGCTTGCTGACATATTTTGAAGGTCAATTCCCTGCCATCAATATAGAATTTGAAATGACCAAGCAATAATAAAGTTATGCTTATAACTATTTCAGAAGTCAATAATGATGTTTCACATGGCCTACTGCTATCAGCCAAAAACTTTACAGGTATCTTTAATGCTAAATATCTTTTTAAACATAGCTTTTGCTTTGGGGAAAGTAGGTTTGGGATGCTTTGAAAAGTTCTTCTTTTAGAGTTCTGCACCTGATTAAGAAATAGAAAGGTGGTGTTTTCATGTTTGCACTTAATTTTATATGATGAATTTTGCTGTAACCTGTATGCACAGAGAAAACTTAGAGAAGGAGAATATGGAACATTGAGGAGTAAATCTCAAAAAAAAAATAATTTACTTTTCTGAGACCACAAAGCCTGTTGGAGGGAAAAATGTCTGGTTTTCTACATTCAAGACATTGCTTTAAACATTACTAGGACCCTCAAATATTAATTATAATTAGTCTTTTGCTATTAGTTTCTTTCTAAGAGAAGCTCATGATGCACATCTCCAGGAAGGAAGGGAGAGAGGGAGAAAGGGAGAGAAGGAGAGAGGAAGAGAAGGAAAGAGGGAGAGAGGAGAGAAGAACTTGCATTTTTTTTCAGGATAATAGCAGAAAGGATAAGGAACTTCTGAGAAGTCATTGCAGCTATGCTTCAGTAAGCAGTTTTGAGGTCATGATCAGTTTTAGAAAATACCTGGCTTGAAAAACATACAAACTGTCTTTGAGTGGATTGGGAAAATCAGAACCTCATTAGGTTTTTACCTTGATGCAGGAAACTTTCTGTCCAGAACTGGCTGTGCTGTATCTGAGGCAAGGACATGCGTGTACTCAGCAGATGCAAGAGGAGCCCAGCTCAGGCAGCCTCTCAGTCAGGCCCCTCCCTGGCCATTGAACAGTTCTGGCAGCCTGGTGTAGAATCAGATTGTCTTCAGCCACTAATGCCATTTAAACTATCAGTACTGCAAGATGAACAGCTTACTTCTGGTGTTCAATTTTGCATGGATGCTGTAGATACAGATTGGTTGGGGACCAAGGTTTAGGCTGAAATAAGCTTTTCAAAGTATATTTGTTAATATACCAAAAATTTTTGGAAGTCAGTTGTGGAGCCACAGGCTTGGGTCAGGGTACAGAATGTTCTTCAAATGACTTGGTTATAACTTTCAGAAAACACTCTGGAAATTTCCATCTTCTGGAAATGCTGAAAATACTTGTGAATAGATTTGCTGACAGCACATCACAACTTCATCCTGGCTTCCAACTGGAGCTGTGGAGTCACAAAAGAGTAACAGTAAAGGAACAGCAGTGGTATGGTGTTTAAAGCCTCACCTAGGTACAGTAAGCAGAAAGAAGAGCATACATATATTTAACGAGATGACATTCAATCCCAGTAATCAGGGTCCAGACTCCCACAGCTCTAGGAATGCTAAGAGTGGTTAGAATCCTTGTCTCAAATGATTACAGTATGATGCTAATTGAGAGCATATCAGACCTTGTGAGTAAATAAGAGATAGAAAAACAGCAACAAAAGAATCCCATGTTTACCCTAAATATTTGTTACATAGCCATAAAGTTCTGTAGCATTGGAAGATAGGATCTCAGTTTCATGTCTTGGTAACTAAATATAGACAGAGATTGATGACAAACACAATATTCATCAGAGACATCATAGTGTCTTTGATATTTTAACTGAGTCAACATCCCGAAATACATTTAATACATTTATTTAGTTTCAGCTTTCCCAGTTTGCAAAGAGATGACCATGTTTCAGAGCAATCACAAGCTAAAAAATAATTCACCCAAGCTCACTGAAACTGTCAAGATAAACACAAAGACGACTTTAATTATTGGAGTCATAAATCTTTAACAACTATATTAATTCAACCATTTGCTTCAGATATGTTAATAGTATTCTATGTGTTCCTAGAATTAGATTCCTTATGGCAGAGAACATCTGAGTGAAAAGCAATAATGGGCTTTGCAGCTTTTAAAACTATTGCACCTTTTAAAAAATGTTGGCAATCCCTAAATTAATGGTTGCAATGACACCAGGTAAATATCTCCACAGAAAAGCCACGGCTTGCAAGGTGAATTTATTCACATATCTGAAATGGTAGAGTAACTGAACCACAAATTGAGGTTGCTCAAGTCCAAATGGAGCAGACTATGTCATTTTACAAGTGTTTTGAAAATTGCCACCTAATTTTGCCCTAGGTCTCTCTCTGACATTGTTTCACATCCCTTTAATTGCTAAGTGGAGTCTTTGGCTCCAAATTTGACTGTGATATTTTCTACCTGTAACATTTTCTAGAAGAGGTCATGTAGTGGTTGGATGAAGTCAGACAGCTGCAGACTTCCTACATAGGCTGTGAGATGGCTGGATAAGAGCTAGTTCATAAAACAGAGTGCATGAGAAAACAGAGCTCACAAAAAGATTCAGGAAGACCTTGGCTCATCACTGTGTTACTCCTTGGTTAACAATTCATCCATGCAAACGATTTAATTTGATTTCTTCTGGCCATTACCATTCCACATAGTGCTGATAACCTCCTATGCAGGTGCAAAATAACCTAAAAGGGGCTTAAAATAAGCTGTGGCCTTCCACACTCCTTCTTCCCACTTGAAAAAAAGTAATTTCAGGAATCGGGAGTAGCTTCCCACACAGTTTCTACCTTCTCAGTATTCTGTTCACAGTTCACACAACTGCTTCCAGGATCCCAGCAAATGTATAGCTGAGCCAGTTCGGACACAATTGCCCCTTGAAAACTGGAATCATTCTCATGACTAATTCCTGCTGAGAATAACACTGTTTACCCTTTCTTTACAGTCTATTTGGACTCCCACTTTTTTCTTAAGATTAAGGGTCTTCAGCTCCCTAGCACTCCCAAAGATGAATGCCATGCAATATTCAGCACAATACACTTCCTATTTAGCTTTCCCTTCCTTTATTTTCAAAATGAATAGTTTCACCTGCTTTTCACCCATGAGAATATTTCTGTAGTCATTCCTCACTTCATTTAAGAGGCTCAGTGATGTCAGGATAAAGGAAAACATGGGCTGTTTGAAAGATTGTTTAAATGCTATCTCCTTTCAGCCCACACTCTGAAGTGTCTCCCTGCATTGTTTGCAAAGATAATTATGTGAAAGAAGGTAGAAACATTTTAATAATCCAACTACAGTCAATTAACTTCAGCTCATTTCTGTGGTTTATCTATTATCACTTTCCCTGTCTGTCACTTGGGCTAAAA
This sequence comes from Chloroceryle aenea, assembly GCA_013399075.1. Taxonomy (NCBI): domain Eukaryota; kingdom Metazoa; phylum Chordata; class Aves; order Coraciiformes; family Cerylidae; genus Chloroceryle; species Chloroceryle aenea. Next base: position 303,826 of record VWZY01010446.1, read on the forward strand.
CATTACAGAAAAAAAGAATTTCCTGATTGGCACAAATGGAATGATATGGTGATATCTCTACGCAGAGATTATTTTTTAACTCCTTTTACATCTTACACCTGCCACGTAAGGTGAGTGTATCTGTTTCCATATTTTGCCCTGGACTCCAATAGATGTAAGAAGCATTTATCAGAAACCAAGTTACTAGATTATCACCAGGACCTTCTTTCTCCATTGAGCACATATTTCTGTAGACTTATTGTTAGAGAGTTACATTACTATATTTTTACTACACTGGGAGCCTGAAAGCAAGAACACATTAGTCTGATGAGCTTGGGTATGGTTTCCTGAATCAATACTACTTCTTCAGTGGAGACGCAGTAGCAGACAATTGCATAATGAAGCTGTCTGTCTTTATTTACACAATGTATTTCTGTATTCAGCAGGCCAGAAAGAATAGTTCTGTGTAGCAGCTGTCATTGTGTTTTTTGCTTATCTCTGTCCTGTCTGCCAATGTTATAATTCACCAGCTGACACCCGCCTTGGCAGAGACCGAGCGTGGTGACTCGGTGCCAGAGCGACAACAGTGCTCTGAACTATGACACGATTCATCCCCTTCCCAGGCAGCAACAGAGCGCTCTTTTGGCCTTTTCACTCGTCTTTTTTTTTTGATACACTTCGTGGCCATGGGGCTGTAGCAAAAGGAAGCTCTGGGAAACAGTTAGGGCTCTGTTACACACGGTGGCTATGGGAAGGAAGGAAGGGTTGGTTGTGAAGGGTGAGGGCTGGCCACTCACAAGGAGACATGCTGGATGGTTTGATTTTGAGCAGTTGGGAGGGTATGAGGTCAGGCTGGAAAGGCAATAGACCAGTCACTCTGTCACAACACCTGAGGTATAGGGTTTGCTATTCCTGACCCTGGCTTTACTCAGAGGGGCAGCTCACAGACTGTAGTGGGAATGCTGGCTAAATCAGGTGCAAAGCTGGGAAAAAAGGTAGCAAGTAAAGATTCATAGCAACATTTGAGAAGATGTGCAGAGCTGATGTCTTTTTTCCCTTTTTGCATTAACATTTCCATGAACATTCTTCCACAAAATTCTAGTTATTTTCTTTGAATATTCATAGAAAATAAAAATAAATTACAACATGCTGATGAAAGAAATGTTTTTTTTTTTGTCCTTGTTTTGAAAATTCTCTTTCTGTATCTGTTCCTCAGAGGATATAAAGCTACAACTGTCAACTGTATATTCATAGTCCTGCCTGAGTGAGAAAGCTGCACTTCAACTGGTATATAACTCACATGGGCTGTTATTTCAATTTAAGATGACATTTGTTAATCAACTGAAGTCCATCTGAAATATAAGATCTTGAAACTGAAATTGCAACTCCAGTTGTGTCTGTGAGTCACAATTTCAGATAAGATTTTCTCTTCTATGCAGCATCCTAATTTACTGAGGGAATCTGAGGTAGTTAATGACTTCATCACTAGGAATCCTGTATTGAATCATAATAGTCACCAAAGAACTGTGATGTTTTAGGCCATACTAAGTTCTGTTTGTGAAGTAGGAGCAGGAAAAGAAGGGAGGAAGAAAATAAAAAATAGGACAAAGGGAAAGGGGAAGAGGAAGGGAAAAGGAAAAGGAAAANAAGGACATGTCTGATCACAAGAAGTGCTGGAAATGTGTTGAGACAGGAGGGAATTGAATGGCTTAGGATATGATCACTCTGGAAAGCATCCACTGTGCTGCATCCTGATGGGCTGTCACTGCCAAGTGCAGAGCAGCATCCATACACCCCAGTAAGCACATCACTTGGAAAGCAAAATAACAGAAGTGTCAAAGAAGGAAGGACATGGGGCCACATGGACAGGAAGAAGTAGTTGTGAAGGATCTGTCTTTCACCTTTCATACACATCTCCTGTACTAACTCCAGGGAAGAGAAAGGGTTCTTAAATACAGGGAAAGGTGTTAGATGACAGCTTACCTGTAAGTGAGAGGAGATTGCTTGGTTTTAAGTTCTGAGTTGGGTATGCATACAAATATGTTTGGGGAAGGGGAAGGAGGTGGAAGATCACAGCAGACTAACCCATCACTGTCACTCTAGCTAGCAAAGGAATTCAGATGTCAGAATTAATCTAAACCTCTGGTTAATTCTGTGGCTAATAGGTGGCCTTCATTTTTTTGTAACATGCTAAAGATTAAACATTAAGTTCTCTGGAGCTGGCACTGGTTGTTTACATGCTGCAAGCCACCTTCATTCTCACTGACCATTTTTGAGGGCATCAGTTGAACTGTTCAGCCTAAATGAAACCAAAAGTGTTCCAGCACCTGGTGGCAGCATGGGGACCTGTGAGAACACTGCATATAGGGTTTAGTTCATTAAGGCAAATTAATAATATACTTAAATGTGGGGTACATCCTGGTCCCCTGTCCACCTCAGAATGCAAACTACAGCAGGCATTTGGTATGGACAGCACAAAATAACACAAAGAGAAAAATACAAGCCTCAAAACATAATAAATGGAAAGATAAAGTGGCTGCTTTGAAAATTAACATATAGTCTTGCTTGTGATTTTAATGGTCCTCTGTTCATTCTAGTCTAATGGAATTAATAATGGAGAAAAGCAATACAAGAATCACATAACTGCCAGCATACGAACAAGATTGCTCTGTTGATAATGAATTCATGATTTAAAAAATAAAGAAAATCCCAGCACTTTTATTTTCAGCTTTAGAGGGTTTTAATGTTAATTTCACTACAGTCTAGATATAATTAAACTGCACTTGCACATTTATTAACTGCTTTTGCTACTGAATTCCACTCAATCAAGTTGAACTGAACTAAAAAGGCTGGAAGATTCTTTTACTTCTCCGTTTTGATGATGCTTCCTAGTAGCAATAGCAAATAAAAAGTCTAATCCCAGAACAGAGATCTGGAAACCATCAAAAGAACCCAGAGGGGAAAAAAATAACAGTGGAACAGGAACACTTGAAATAGAGGGTTTCCCTGGCACATACAGCTTCCCAGTGACTCCCAACATTGTTTCACTCTCCCAAAGGCACAGAGCCCAAAGTCTGTTGCAGACTTTTGTAAAAATACTGACTCCCACCATGCCAAGGAGAAAGAAAGAGGAAGAGAGGGAGAGAAAAGACTATGCTGCTGGTTTGTGCATTATAGGCCAACTTGGAAACTTTGATTATTGAAATTAAATATTCAAGGACATAGAGAAAGGCTTGGGAAAATGGAAATGAAGATGAGAGGAAACAGTCATGAAGTATTAATCACTCTGGCAACTTATATACACAGATAATTTTTATTGTTGCCAACAGAAAATGACCAGAGAGGCAGCAACACAAGTGGAGGATGAGAAATGGAAACAGCAAAGAAAGGAAAACTTAAAATGACACCATTGGAATGAATGCAAATACGTGGTTTAAAAGCTGGTTTGGGAGAGGAATCAAAAGACTCAACAGATGCTCACTGTGTGAAGAAAAGGGCACTTCCATTCTGGAAATGAACAATGATAAATCTTACAGGAAGTAAAAGTGAAACAGGTTCAGATGCCAGACTCTTTTCTTTCATTCCCGTTCCTAAGGTTAACTGGAAATAGCTAATAGCTGGCATGCAAGAGCCATGGTTTAGGGTGCTCAGGGACTGTACAAAGCTGAGGCATAAGACATGGGAGGAGATGGCATAACAGAATGCAAAACAAAAAAAACAATGAAAACAAAAAGCACAGTTGAGTGAATAAACCTCTAGACTCTATCTGAATTTCTTAAAATCATAAGAACAGACTTTGGAACTGAGCAGAGACCTGAACAAGGGCTGATATATGAGCTACACAACCCTGGACCCAGAGACTTTGTGACTCAGACATGACAGAGTCATAGTTCATCCCAGCTGAACAAGCCCTTGCTTGTGTCAGTGCTAATTTACTGCTAGCCTATAATAACAGAAAAAAATCTGCTTCACTCTGCAGTAGCACCGTTTTTCAGTCAATCAACTGCATTATCAAGCAACTGAGTTGGAAAAAAGCAAAGTATCAGCCATTTGCTTTTGACCTGTTCTGAAGAGTCAGTGTACAGGTGATTATGTCCTGGGCTAAAAGCTGAATAACCTGAATGTGCATTTTCTGTTAGGTTTCTTTGCATTAAACTAGTGAAAATTTTGCCTATAAAGATTCATTTTTACTTGCTGAATCATGAGTTCAAATCATTCACTATCCAAGGAAGATTATCTGCAGGTGAGACAATAAAACTCATGGACTTTTTCTGGTATATGATGGTTTGCCTGATAAATTCTTAGAGATTTGAATTTGGAAATGCCCTTAATGTTAGTTTATCTTCTCTCCTCGTGGACTGTAATTTCATAACTCCATATTGCTATTGCTGAGGGGGACATGGTTTTTGAAAATTGCTTCCTGGAATTTAGTGAGAGATGATACACTAGAAGAAATGGGCCAGATTCTTAGTAGATGAAAAACCGTGTAATTTGCCTAATTCTGTTAAATATCTGAATCAGATAATGTAAAAGCCACATAGTGGCTCACAACAGGGATAAGGTCTGAGGCTCAGGCTCAGATATCCATCTTTAGGTGGTCCATTGACCAACATGGTTATATTATTTCTCCAGGCAAGTTGCCTAGGCAGTTTGCCAACACAGCTAACTGCCTTAAACTCTGTACCACTGATCAGCTACTCATTTACAGCTAGCTTGATTGAGAGTGATTTTTGACCTGAGTGCATAATGAAGTTTAATTTCCAGCATGCAGAGCTGTAGCAAGATGTGTAAGTGTTCTTTTCCCATACCTTGTATATGAGCCAAAAATATACAATTCCCTCTGGATGGGGTTGCTATGCTATTGTATTCTGTTCAGCTCCATCCTGTTCCATGCTCATTACCTTAAAACCTGAGTGCATCCAGCTGCTGTATATGACAGCATGTATCTGTAGTTTCTTTTGTCTTCCCAAGGGAAGGAGGGCAGATAAGGGGTTGTTTTGATTTTGGGATGCGAGTTTATACTAAAAACAGAGGATAAAGGGAGAAGGAGGCCATTAAAAGTAGTTTTTAAGAGCCCTATTTTCCCCAGGGAATACATTCTAGTCCCTGAGAAAACTGTTTTCTCATGCACAGGTGTATTTCACCATCACTTTTCCCCTTCCAAAAGAATGAAAATCTGCATCTTCTAATTCCAGTTAATTATGATATGCCTTGGACCCTTAGAATACTTAGAAGATAACAATATGCACTTTTAACTTGATTCAGCACCTTCTTTGAAAGCAATATAAAGAACAGAGGATGCAGATGATATTGCTTCTGATTCTTGAGAGATGCATGCTGTGTTCTGTACTGCTTAGCATTTCTGATAGTGAGACAGCTTCATTCCCAGATCTGCTTCCCTTTTGCTACGATGGGAAATGATAAAGGGAGCTGAAAATTAGGTCATCATTTAGTATGCTGCAGATGATACAAAGTATTAGTTGCATGTGAAACTTCGGCACATACGAGGAGTTTTGCTGAGAATACAAAGCACTTCAAAATACATATTAAGTATGTGATTTTCACTGAATGAGTCTGTAACGGCTGCATACACCTTCTGCAGGACTCCACAGACTCCCCATCCCTCTGAAGACCTGAGAGGAGGCAGAACATGACTGCTGAGAGCAAGTGTCTGGAATCCAGCTTCCTTCACCTGTTCACTGTCTCCCTCTGAATCCCACTCCTCGGTGAGCCTGGCTGCAATTAGTCCTGTGCCCACGACCAAGATGCTAAATATAGCAAACCCAGCTCAATTACTCTCCACAGGCTCTACAGGGCTGCCACAAAGTCTGTGAGCTGTGCGTGTTCCCTGCACCGTGCTGGGAATACAGTATTCACCCTGCTCATGTGAGCAATTGTTACAGATAAACAAGGTTTCAAGACTTACAAGAAAGGATGTCTGTCAACAGCCCAGCTCTAGAAAGCATTCAAAAAAGTCTCAAAGCATTTCTTGAAAGATGTTCCCTACAGAAACGTTCCACAAGTTAAAGGTAGTAAGCATAAAACCCAAACGAATCAAGAAATTTAGTTAATGATGCTTAATGCTTGGTCAGCATTTTGCTCTTCTTTCTTTCTTCCACACCCTAGTATGTTAAATGCTTTCTCCTGTGCAACAAGATGACTCTGAAGTATTTGCAAATAGAATACTCTGCTAAATCAGATGGCTTTAAAAAAATAAACTGGAAGTTCCTGATAAAATTCACCTAGCTCAAACTCCAGTATTTGTTGTTTTAGTGAAATATTTGCACCATGAATTGAAGCTTAAAAGTTGGGACATCTGCAAAAACAAACAGAAGATTGTTTTTAGCTTCTCTTCTGAATTATTCTTTGATTAGCTTTCCAGTGAAGAACCTCACTGGGAGTATGAGAAGATATCTTTCTCTTTCCATCAAGCACTTTGTGTTTGGTTATTTACTACCAGCTGTTCATGGTAAGAATTACAAAGATTCACAGGGATCTGTGAGTGTGTGGTAGGTAATAAATCTGCCAAAAATTATCGAGGTTTGTGTATTTTAACATCCTGTGATCTGACATTAATCTCTCTAAGTCTAAAGAAGAAGAAATTCTGTCTCTTTATAAAAGATCTATTATGTATATGAAGATAATGATGTTTAATATTTAATTGGGCTGTTGAACCTTATTTTTGCTGATTGATTCTTGGTGTGTACTACACAAAGGTCCATCAGCACATATGATTTTGGATTGTACAATCAGATTAATCTCATGGTCCAAAACCAGGTAATTTCGATGTGGTGAAACTACAGCATCTTGAGATTGCTTTGTTTTTAAAAGGGAATTTTAAAATGATGACTAGTACATGTAAATGCAAAGTTTAATTTGTAAAATTACCACCACTTGCCACAAGCAAAAATACTTCATTTGTTTGCATAATTGTCAAGGATATTCAGATATGCATTATTTGGTGCTTTCTATCCTAAGCTTAGTACAACAGTGGTGGCCTCACTGGCTTCATGTTTTGCAAAATAAGTGATGCTTAATCTTAATCCCTGCATAGTGCTAAAGAACAGGGAAAAACCTTCAAGACATGAATAAGAAATGACAGCATTTTTTCATGGCCTCCTGAAGTGTCTTTAAAAGCATAAAGTCATGTTGAAGCTTAACCTTTAGAATGTGGATTGATGTTCTTTCACCTTCACTGTAAACGCTGGCTATATCACATGGCTTTTGTCATGGCAGTTAATCTGCCAAAGAGCCATTAGAAATTTGCATTATTTCTGCTATAAATATATTGTTCTGTTATTCCATATCATTAAATACTAATTCTTCTCTTCACATGAGCTAGCTCTTTTCCAAATGAATGCTCAAATCCAGTCTTTGGTGACAGAAATGCCACACAGATTCATATTGGACATGACAAAATGTCTGTGTCAATACTTTCTTTTTCTCATTTCTGTGGAGGAAATGAAAAAATGGAACTAGAATCTCTGCATCTCCCTTTTTCCCCTCTCTTTACATCTGGTGATCTTATGTCAATAACCATCACTTTCATAGAACCAGAGATTATAGAATGATTTGGGAAGGGACCTTAAAGATCAGCTCTTCCAACCCCTCATCTTTATGTACTTGTAAAGGTACATTTATTTTGCTAGATTTTTATACAATATTGTATATTGTATGTTGTATTGTACATTATTGCACAGATTAATTGAAATATAATAAATACTTATAATAAATATAATAAACTCTACCCTCAAAGGATGAATGTGCCTGTTGGTATTTCACTTCTGTCTGTGCATCTTTGTAGTCTGTATTTTTTGTTCCTGAATTTCACAATCCTATACCCTTTATCACTAAAAATTCCTTGTGTTGTACACCTAGCTGAGCTTTTTCCATTGAACTCCCAATGATACACTTCACTGAAGCTGCCTATATCTGAGCAGCATTCAGAACAGAGTGCATCTTTAGGTTGCAGATCTTCTGCCTAATAGGATGGAGGTAGAAAGTGAAGACTATAAGTGTTCATTTGGTCAGAGAAAGAGTGTGACTGTGTTGGAAGCATAGAAACAAAACAACCCCCAAGTTCATTTATGTCAGTTGAATGTAAAGTGAAAGAGATGTCTTGGGAGAGATTTGAAAAACACACAGAAGAACAGTCAATGTCCAGAGTCAAAGGACTTAAGTGATGCTCTGCTCCACACAGAAACATAATCAAATGGACAGAGTCTTCAAGTGAGCTTCAGAGTCCTAAGTCAGGTGCATATACTCCCTGTTACTGAATGAGAGAGAGGCATTTACTTGCCTTCAGCATGGTGAGCACACAGAGAAGCTTAAGCCAGCCATACAAAAGATAGAGGAACAAATTTTCCAGCATCTTCCTCAGGACTACTCTGACGTACTGCTATGAAACTGAAATTTAGAATTTGAATCATACTTTTATTTCAAGTGTCTACATTTCCTACTTAAATGACAAGTCATCTTCTTCATAGCAGTAGTGAAAGTCCTTTCACACATTTCCATAACTCCTGTATCCACCAAAAGGCTAAATGGAGTCTTCAGTGTCCCAACCTTGAAGTTGGGCTTTACGTGCCTTCAGGGAATTAATAGCTGTCTGTCGTACATCTGTTAAGAACAGTAAACTCCAATTAATTTTTATAGCTTTCCAGATAATTTTGCTGTCTGTGGAAAGTGTGGTTAGATTGCTTTTATTGAGGAATGATAAGCAATGCTGCACTTGCTCAGTCTGTAAGGAAATGTGTCAATTCAGTAACATGTAGACTTCTGCACAAAATTGAACCTTTAATGGTACTGCAGCAGCTGTTAATCTCAGTGCCTCAGTAGTTTCTTCAGTGAAGTAAAAAAAAAAAACATTAGGGAACAGACAAAAGCGATGCAATTAAGGGTTTCTCTAAAATAATGGTTCTTTACTCACTGGCAGCCAATATTTCTGCATTATCCATTGGTAAGAAGCATTTTTTTTTTTTGATGTATGACTATTCTCTCATGCTAGCTTTAGTAACAGAGGTATCAGTATCTTGCTCCTCAAATTAATGTTTGCAGGAATATCCAGAAGAAGCTGCAGAGATCATATTGGACAGCCTGCAGCCAATTTTGGTCCTGTCTCACAACAATTGACATTTGTAGCAGGTATCTGGTCCATACTAGGAGCTTAATCTTGATTTTGTTCCACCTCTTGTAAATCAGAAGGAATGCTGTTGTGACATTCAGTGCATCTAGCTACTATGTTATTGCTGGATTATTACTTCACATTTGTTTTCCAGTAGTCCTGTGGCACTGTGGAGAACTGAGTTCCACTGAAATAAGCACTCTCCAAACAGAATTATGGTACCTGCTGGAACAGGACATAGTTTAAGGTCTCCCAAGGGATACTGAAAAGCTAAAATGAATTAACTCAAAGTGTGAAATTAAACTGTTTGTTAAAATATACCAAACCCTGCAGGTTCCCCCTTAAAAGTAATGTGCTTCTACTCACTTGCTTTTAAATCCTTGCAGAGTTAATTACAACTTCTTTTGTGCATTCCTTTTGCAAATAGCAGCATCCAGCCAAACACAGGTGAGTGGATTCAACCAGAATCTCACCAAAAGGAAAAAGAAACAAATCACTGCTCAGATCATGAGACTTCAGAATCTGGACTTGCAGAAGACTTGATGTCTACATTTAGCCCACATCCAGGACTAAACTATAATAGTTGTTCCTTCACCCAGTGAGTCCTCCCAAGCAGAGAAGGGGGATCAGGAAACGGAGATGAGTCCTGTGCATTGAAAAGAAAACAGTTAAAAAAAACCCAAAGGTAATACTCATGCCAACATAAAATATACAAAATAACACACAGCCCAGTGAACACAGCAGTCCCAATAAATAAGAAATCTGTTATTCAGAGCAAAATGTTAATCAGACCCCTCTAAGGATGGAGAGAAACAGTTTGTTAGCAAACTTCCTCCTTTATAATGACCATGATTCTTATGGTATGGAATACATCTGTGAGCTAACTCAGGTCAGTTGACCCAGATTTTGCCCCTCACAGCTTAAGCTCCTGGCTGACATATGATTCTGTCACAGCAAAACTAGAACAAGAAACAAATAATTTTAAAAGGAGCCTTCTACGTTTAGTGTGTTGACTCTCCAGTTTATTTCCAGATATGATATTCATATGGGTGCAACATCTTCTTTAAGATAAACAGGTATGGATTTAGTGAAGGAGTCAAGATGGGTGAGAGCTCCTTATTGGCACCCCTCCCAGGTGACCTTCTCAGAGCTGCCACAGCTCTGAGTGCAGCTGCTGCTCTTTTGGGGGTCCCAGATGAAGAGTCACAGGGTTGGGATGAATCAGATCTACATAAAGTGTGTCCCACAGGCAGGTTGGTAGGGCTACTGCTGTTCACTATTCACTTCACATAAAACAAGGCCAGTGCATGCCAGTGGTGGACTCACAGATTATAAACTGCTCAGTCTTGGCTTCTTCACAGATATCCTGAGTGAAGTGTAGGAGCCCTGAGGAGGTTTAATGTGAATGTGATCACCTCTAAGCATGGATGACTTCCCCATTGCTTCTGGTGGCATCTATTCCTCCTAAATTTCTTTGCAAGAGGATTGTCCTTCTTCTGAGCTACCAAAGCAGTCTGCAAAGTTTCTTATAGAGTTCCTCTGCGTTTTCAAATATTTGATTGTTCCCACAGGTGATAGCAGGACTACCAGCTGTCTAGATTTGTTGACAGCTTGTGAGCACAGTTGTCATGGGTGGGATAGATGTTTGGAACCCTGATGGTATCTTACTTATAGTAGAAGCTATAAGCATGAATTAAAAACTAGTCCAGAATAACATATAATGGAAATCATTAATAGCTGTAATGAAGAGAATCAGAGCCTAATACAGGACTCAGAATTCAGTGAGAGTCTTTTGGCTCATTTCAGTGGGATTTGGAACAATCCCAAAATCAGCACAGATAATTATGCCTTTATTTATTTCTGGGAAAAAAAAAATGAAGAAAAGAATAAAAAATAGGAATGACAGGAGAAATCAAAGCCACAGGAAATCTCATACAGACACTAGAGCCATGTACAGAGAGAGTTTATCACTAAGGTACTGTGAGATAAACACATCTCCTGGTATTTGTTGGGTCTGGGGATGTATGTTCGTTTGCATATGTACTGCAGAGTTTCTCAGTTAGATATCATCCTGTTCTGAACTGAGACACTCTGCCTGGATCATCTGAGTATACCAGGCTGGAGCATGATTTTTAGGATACATAAAGTTTAGGACATCGTCAAAGACACAGAATACTTATGTTTGTGCATATGCATGGATTTACACATATGCAAGGGCTTATTCAGAGTTAACTGATAACCATAATATGAGTTCCTCTCAAGGCAGTATATGAGGCAGTGTGCTTTGTAATTACTAAGCCATCTTCCTCATCCTATGGCTTTTTCTGCAGTTCCAAATTACCAAAGGGAAATATTGATGCAGGTCTCTGAAGACCTAGAAGGGTAAGAAGGAGAATTTGAAGAGTAGTGTTCTAATTGCAGATACTTTAGAAGAGAAAAGATGTTGACAGCTTTAATGTCAATTACAAGAAATAAATCAAATCCTTTTTATAGTCATAGGAAATCACAAGCCTGTTTCTGTTACAGTGACAGAGATTTCAAAAATCTTCTTATCTTTTGAAGAAGTGAACACAGTGCAGAAGATTCCACATATTTCCCCAAAGCAAAGCTAATATCTAGTCATTATGTAAAAAAACAGCATAAATAATTTCATTTATTTACTTGTTTGAGTTGTCTTTCTGACATTAACCTGGGGCCATGAATATTTACAGTCTTGAAGCATCGGTTTATTGTAGAGGTCAAAGACTAAAAGTACTCCTATCAGTTTCAGCATTCTGTAATTTTACATTTTATATTACAAGCATTGTGGAAACCTAATTTCAAAATCAAGACCAACACTTTACAACTGGTAGTAGGTAATTATGGGAAAGTATATGTGCATTGTGGTATCATGAGTCTCTGAAAGCAAAGTGGAAAAATCATAGTCTATCCTAAGAAAATTAGACTTTCCACCACAATCATGTGTTCAAACAGTTCACAGCTGCAGCCCAAGACACTTTAAATTCATTTGAGTATGATGAGGTCATATGCTAAAAGGAAAAGTGTTAAATAAAAAAGGATATACCTTGTAGAAAAAACCTAAGTGTGTCTCTTTTATAACGGGAGAATAACACAGGAGTAGGACCAGACTCATGGAAATTATTAAACAAGGAGTGTTAAATGAGTAGTGCACTGCATATGGCTTATAGACTGAATGCTATGCTGCAATATGAATGCAACTCTTTTTTTGTATAATCAGATAAGCATTATTATACAGCTTTCTATGCTTAGAGAAATTAAACAGTTCACTAAAATATCACTAATCAGGGGGACTGTTAGCCCACACTTGTAGCACGCAGGAAAATAAGTCAGTTCATATCTACCGACACAGCAAAATTGTAAGGGCTTTGCAGTGCCAGAAGAAAGGTGTTGGGGGATGACTTTTCTTGTCTTTGAACTTTCAGGTGGCTGAAGTGCATAGTGTGTGTAGATATCATGGAGGTCACGTCCATAAACTGCATGCTTGCATAGCCAGAGTGATACACTACTAGTGATTAAATAGATATAAAATTAAAATCATGATCTGAATATATATATTTAGTGCATAAAGAGGACAAGAAATAGGAGAAGAAATAAAATCCTGTGGAAAAAGCCCTTAAAGTCCCTAAAACTTTGTTGGCTTTTAAAATGGTTTTGGTCCTACCTGGACTGCACACTGTGCATGTCATTCCATTGCAGCCTAAGCCAATCTTCTCAGTGAAAATAAAGGCAATTTAAATGTTCCGGCATCGCTTGGTTAAGGATCAGAACTGCTGGGAATCAGTTTCCGTTTGAGACCATTCAGCCCTTACAGATTCCAGTCTGAATGCTAGAAAATTCATGCTTCAGTTCAGAGGAGTTGATACGTCGCAAACCCTGCTGATCAGTCTTTCAGTTCTGAACTGTTAGAAAAATGAACACAAAGGAAGTTTTATCCAGAGCTGTGAGGCTTTTCTCATTTTCCTGATATTCTGCCATTTTACTCATTCTAAGAACTATCTACATACACAGATATCCTCCTGTGCTCCATGTTTCAACTTGTTTTGTTCCAAGCTGGGATGAAAATTTATTTTGTCCTGTAAAATTTGTTTTCACCCTCATACTACATATTGAATATGAGGTACATACTACATATTGTTCTATGAGGGAAAGTATGAGGTAAGATAAAACAAAGAAAGAAAGTTTTCTTGCTTCTTTCACAGAAACTTGAAAGATTGACACTTAAAAGGTAGAATGATGTACAACACACTCAAATCAACAGCATTTTTCTACTTTTACTCATTTCATTTCTTCAAACTCCACATCACTCCAGTAGGGCGGGTTTTCCCTTTAAACTTTTATTTATATAATGAACCTGTCAAAGCATCTTATTTATAACTGGTTTATCATTTTGTGGGGACAGTGGTTGCCACTGAGGTAACATTGCATATTTCATCATGTAATGGGCTTCTTTGTTTTTCATCCTCTTGTAGCTGCAATAATCACAGCGCCCATCCAGAATATCTCTGAGAATTCCCACTTAAATTGTATCTTTTCAGAAGACATAAACAAGCAAGTAGAGCTAGTAGACAGTCAAGTACTTTGCCTTTGTTAGTTCATTACCATGAAATGAAAACTATGTGTTTCTAAATGGTAATGGTTGATGTTTGTTACAGTTTCTTTTAGCATAGCTAAAAGCATCTCGGCTAAGATGTGTTTTGTATTTAAGAAGTCTTGAAAATTGCAATGTTTCATTATTTAACATTTTTTTCGTGTTACGTAGAGGTACTAGGAAAAATTTTCATGTTGTGAGTGGAGATTTGGCCACGTGGTTCTCATTGTCTTCAATGAAATTCAGATGGCTAACTCACCGCCTTGCCTTTGAATATTTATATATAAGTAGAGATGTACTGCTGGGTTTCACTGGAGTTGTTACTCTCTGAGGAACAAAAATGCTTATTTCTACCTGTAAATCTGCTAGGGCTTGCTGAATTTTTCTGTAGAGCATTTCAGACAAATTTTGATCCACCAGTGATTTTACCCCACAAGTATCCTTGTTATTCACAAATACTTCTTTAAGGAAGTTTATTCTGAGCGTTTGAGGAATGAATGTCCATTTTTCAAGCAAATAACTTGCTAAAATAATAGTCCTCCACATGTGTTAATAGTTACAGTCTTCAAAAAAAAAAAGAAATTCAAACTCCACTATGTGAGCTAGAAGATTAATGAAGCTCCACAAAGAATGGTGGATTATCGTACAAAGTCACCACCAAAGAACTTAGGGACAAGTTTGTCTGCTGTCTGTGAAATTATGTGACAGAGTAATTATGAACATGCAGACTAATTCTGCATTGAAAACTGATCTATTTGCAGCATAACTAGCTCCACTCCTAAATAAATCTTGCCCACTTTACTGCAGGCCAGTGAAGGATCCAATTAAGAGCTCCTCTCCTACAATTAAAAAGAATCAGACTCAACACGGAACAGAAAACTTCAGGCAAAGGTCACTGTAGTAATAATGGGTGTTACTGCACCCAGGTCTTGGAATTACCAAAGGTTGCAGTTTCTTCTACTAGGGAAGCCAAACCCATTGCATTTTATCATCATCTGTCGTCAATAAAAGCTGACCTCTCAAATGTACATGCTTGGAGATGAGCTCCAAAATCTACCTCGACTCATTTAATGAAAATTCACCTGCTTTTTTAGAACTCCTTAGGTTTCACACATTCCAGCAAGGTCAATGAATGACAAATGCTTTGGGATATGTAAGTATCAGGAAAACTTTACTGAGATGTGATAGTATCCTAAAGCAACTGGAGTGGAACTCTATCCTCCCTGCTTTTCTTTTGAAATGATTATGCCAGATGACACTGGCATTGTTTGATCTCTAAAAGTACACTGTTTGAATAATAAAAAAAGCAAAACCAACCAAATAAGAGCCCCCAAACAACCCCCCACCTCTAAACTTAATCAGAGCAACTTTGTTTTCAAATACAGCTCAGTGCTTCAGACATCATAAGTGAAAGTCTTGAAGAGAAAGCTGTGACTTGAGTCTGTTCCCTCTTGCAGAGAAGACAACCAACTCCTCTCAGAAGTGTTGAAGATTCTCCACACCGTTGCTCTCAGAGCAACTTGCACCCCTCCAAAATGCTCACTCTGACCCTTGCTGTCAGCAACCAGGGCAAGGCACTTAAGCAGCTTTCCTCTCAGCTGTCCATTTTCATGCCACTTCAGCAGCATAGCCCATACACAGTATTCTACACACTGGAAACCAACACATTAAATAGTTTTACCCTCTACTATCAAGTGCCAAAATATTTATTCTGGAAAGAAACACCCAAAAAGAACCATCTTGAAGGATTAAAAATCCAAACAAATTCACACACACACACAAAAAGCATCATGTGCTTACAACTGCTCCTGTTCAAGTAGTAATCTGCCATAATTTAACACTGCAAGTAATGACTTTTGTCCCTGATATCTTCACTGACACCAGGAAAAGTAGTATGTGCACAGGGCATGCTGGCTAGTGATGAATCACATTTTTTTGCACAGGGCATGTAGAAGCCAACATCCTCCCTTCCTCTTCAGGTGCAATGAAGTCCCCTTCCTGTTTATCTGAGGAATTTGCCCTCACTGGCTCAATTTCTCCCCCCCCCGCCCCCATGTACAAGCTACCATGTGTAGCTATAACATAATCCAGACGTGGTATTTGGTTTTCATTTGGTTTTTTTCTCATCCAGTGGGTCCTGTTTTCTGCAGCAGAACCATCTCTGGCCTCATCAATTGCACAATCTTGCATCAATTACACAAACATTTAGATTAATTGCCACACTGAAGGAATACTAAGTGAGAAAAGGAAACATTCTCCTTGTAATATTGACAGCAGACACCACATTCTTGAGAATGTCCATTTTTTGAAAAGCATTTATCTTCACACAAGCTATACATAATTAAAAGAAATAAGTCCATCTCTTATAATGCAAGAGCTTTCCTTTACCATAAAGACACCAGTGCTGCAGACAGGTTAGTTTAAATGTTCCAGGGGGAATCTCTTTGAAATGTATTATTATTACTATATCCACATTTTCCTGTAGAGAGTGCTAGGATTTATCCATATACACAGCATCAGAATCCTCACACCTTAAGACACTGTTTATTTACCAAATAGTTGTTTCCATCAACAATTATTCCCTGATATTCTGACCTCCTTTCCCCTGTCTTCTCATCTTTCCTTGCATCACAGTTCTAAGTCTGTTGATTAATCAGTATCATTCATCTTATTTAAGGATGTTGATGCACCCTCAGTACTTGTAGTGTGCCATCATTCCTGGGTTATGGTCTCAATAAAGCAAGTCTGTGGGAGTCTCTCAGGATTTTCTGCTGCAAGGTACTAAACAAATAAATTTGTGACTTGAGTTTTTGGTTTGGTGGACAGACATAGTGAAAATAAAGATGACACCTTCAAAGCTAGTTTTTAATATGAGCTTACTTGTTGGCACATTCTTATTTCCACACTGACTTCTCACTATGAACACATGAAGATGAGTTTAAAGTTTCATTTTGTATGTCCTTCTCAAAAATAGTTTCATTCACCGTAAAAAAAACCCTGCTTTTCTTATAAAATAAAGTCTTGACTTCAAAATTTCATCTCTCTCTAGAAATCTGTATGAGAACTTTACAAATCTTTAAACTGGATATATAATCTTCATGTTCAGTGGTATTTATTTTATGTTTCAAGCTAATTGGTAATCAGTTAACTTTCCTTCTAACTACCTCAGTTACCCCCCCCCCC
>VWZY01010446.1:320763-376167 GCA_013399075.1 Chloroceryle aenea
CCCCCTTATTTTTTACAACCTAATTACAATATTTTTGATAATACAGCACCTAAATTCCAACTGTCCAAGGTATATATCCACTAGTGTCAGATAAATAGGTTTTATTATATTACTGCACCACTAAATGATTTTTTCATGGAGACATTTTAAAATTACATTGGTGATTTTCTTCAATATCCTAACACAAACTCTTTGTTGTCAAATATAATTTCAAGGCTACTTTTGGCATTCCTGTTTTCCAGTTTCTCTGCTGTAATTGTGCAGGGCTTTTGAATGATTTATTTTTTTTATATCTATCAACTTACACTTTACTAACCTTATTCTCTGTGCATTTGTCCAACAGTTCTGGGATTTCTTGCTAATGGAAAAAGTGTAATGGAAATTCACAAATATATTTGCAGTCTTTCTTCTAGATAATTAATGAATCTGAAAAGCAGAATTAAACACTGATTTCTCTCTACATAACAAATCCCAGTGGAAGTAATTTTTTGCTTGTCGTTACTTCTTTTGAGCACCGTGTTATCTTCAGGTTATTTCTCATCTTAATGCTTTGAGGTTTTTTCTTTAAATCAGTTCTGTGATATACACAGTGCTTACATACACATGCAGTACTTACAAAATCACAATCGTATGCTAGGAAAATATAAGAACTGTAGTTTGATGGGTTGCAGTTTGTGTTTGCTTTCCAACTTTCAAGTATCAGATGTATAACATATATTTCCAAAACACTGAAGATTTGGAGAGTCCAAGAATGTCAGTGAAACAGCATTAAAATATAGAAAACAATGAAAGTCCAGATGCTTTTATAACTATGAGAAAGAAACTGAGGTCAAGACTGAACATGGGTTTCTGGTGTCTATGGAATATTTATTGGCCTTCTCTGGGGACTGGATTCTGACATCTCAGAGTTACATTTGCACTTTGTAAGTATGAATTTCACGCCTGATCCTTGATTATCTCCTTAGCTTTTTTGTATTATTTGACATTGGATTGTTTTCTGTAAGAAGTGATACTTTTCTGGAGCTAGACTGCAAGTAATCTACAAAATCCATATCAGACACTTCTTGATGTAATGAAGGTGGCAACATATTTCATCAATAAAACAGGGTGCTATCATTTAAGCAACCAGTTCTAGCCAGTGGAACAATGCTTGATTACCCTGAGAAGATGCCATTTAACCAGATAGATCATAGTAGTTTATATATTTTTTCATCTCTATCATATGTTTTTCATTTAAGCAGCTCCTCTTTCTTTCACAAAACAATTAATCCATGCTTAACTATGAGCTTACAGTACCATTATTATATAGTTCCATACTCACAACTTGCAAACTTACTCAAAAATGTTTTACAGGTTTTGATAATAAATTCCTTCTATAACTCTTCCATCATTTTCTCAATGCAACCACCATGTTTACATGTTGTATATCAAAATTAAATAAGCCAGTTAAACTACTCTTGGCCCTACTACAAGCAAAGCACAATAAAAATGAAACATTAAGGATTAAGTCTTGGATACATCAAAGCAGTTAACCAGATACATAATCTCATGGAATTTATCAATTCAACACATGAATTAAGACCTTTACTGCACCAGATCTCCAGACTGTAACAGCAAAAAGATGGAGACATTTAAACAGGCTTCATGGATTATTTTTTTGTTTTGTTTTTAATTTAGGATACATGATTCACTTGCTAGTACAGTATTTAAATGAATATCTGTCCTAGATCTTGTACTTTTTGTAGTCATGGCATGCACAAAGATCCATATCTTTTTCAGATATATTAGTTTTAAGGTTTCCACTCTTTATGTGAATAAATTCCATATAAAGGTACCTAATTTTTCTTGAAAATGCTAGCTGACCTCCTTCACAGTCTGGCCTTCTCATATGTGTCAAACCTCCAGCAGTGAGATTGTAAGGCCACAAACCACGCTTTAACAAATAGCCTCTTCTAGAACACTTTCACATCAGTAAAATCTGTCCTAATTGTCCTATGTTAACCACTTATGAGTTCAAGCTAAAATAGTATGTGTAAGATATATATCTCATACTACTTCCATATATATAAGATATCCAAACACTTTTAACCAAAAAAAATGAAACAGAAGTTTAAAAATTCAGTAAGGGGAGAAAGACTTCTCCAGCATTTCAACTTCCTAGAAATGTGGGGCCATAGAAAACATATTTCCATGCCCACAAATATCATCACAGACAAGATTTCCCTGTGTTCTTTGTAACAGGAGCCAATCTGAACCATTTGAACTTTTATTACTGGAAAAATTGTAGTTGAACTCATATGGTTTGAACGAAAACCCAGATTGCAGAGCCATTCCAACTGCATGTGACTTCTCCCTGCATGTTTAAAAAATGCAGTCACTAGTTTGTGTGCTTATTTTGGTGCCCGTAATATCATCAGGAGTAAAATTACCATGGCAGCTTAGTCCTTTTTCATTGTAGAATACTTACAACTCTATTTAAACTATTCCAAAAGGGTTCTCATTACCTTCATACAAACAAATACAAAAGCATGGAGATGAGCACTTTTTGTTATTCCTTCTTTTCCAGGTCAGGATTTTTGTTGTGCTGCACAAACAGGAGGAAGCATCTGTCCCCACGTACTGTAAATTCAATCAGGACTTAACTTGTACAAATTCAAGTGTACTATTTCTGATCTACTAAGGAAATGTGTTTTGTAATTAAGTTGCCAACAGTCAGCTCAACAAATTGGTTTTGGATGACATTTAAATCTTCCCAAGAATACTGGAGTCCTTTGCTAATTGCCCAATATTTCATTATTTAATATAACATACAGCCATTTCTTCTTCTGCAGAAATCATTCAGTAACAACGAAGAATTCTGAGATAATTTTACCCAGATTTCAGCCTCTGAAATCTTTATTTCACAGCTGCTTCCACAAGATGCTACCAATTAAGCAGGAGGTAGCGAGGTCAGTAGAAACCCTTCTCTTAGAGAAGACAAGCTACACAGAAGAATGTCCTGCTTAATGGAGAAACCCTGCTTTGCAGAAGTTTCTTTAATTTCCAGGAGCCGCAGAATTAGACCCATATGACTGAGCAAACACTGTGGCCATTCCTAATGACCTTTGCAACAAGGGAAATTTTTTTTGCCATTCTGTGCCATCAGAGTCACAAACTGGTTTTTTTTTTTTCCTTTTGGCTTCTTTTCTGCCTTTACTTAAATAAGAGAGGGCAGACACTTGTATTTGGAGATTATAACATACAGCAAACAACATGTCAAATACATATTTAGGACATAGAATTGATTCTGGCATTGAAGCATTGTGAAAAAAAGATTTAATCAAGGATGTTAAACATGCAATGCCTTGGTTCCCAAGAGAATAACAATAACAAAATGAAGCATAGCTAATATCAGAAGCAGTGTGTCCAGGGCAGTGATTGTCCCCCTGTGTTTGTCAATGGTGAGGCCACATCTTGAATACTGGATTCAGTTTTGGGCCCCTCACTCCAAGAAAGACATCGAGCAAACAAAATGGGACTCAGCTCACCAAATGGATACATCTGCCACTTAAATATTTACAGCAGGGCTGGTCATACATTTGTAGTCAGTAGAAAGAAATAAACACACCTAGGCTCTGACTTACTCTAAAATAGATGACAGAAATAGGCCACATGTTCTGAAAATGCCTTAAAAGCCTCGAATTACCTTCTTCTGTACAGAAATATGTATCTAAAGCAATGAAATGGTCATTTGTAGTGAGTCCCCCTTTCCCTTACTGTGCAGTAGTTAAGTTTGTGTTCTTGTGCTTTTCCTGGCTCCTGCTGAGATCAGAATTTAAAAGTGCATGAATAGTAGGAGAAATGTCATGTTTACAATTCTTTAAAGCGTGGTGAGAAATGGGAAGTCACAGAAATAGTATTCTTGGCCGACAGTCTAGCAAGGGGCTCTTAGATATTATTCTTGGGGATTTTTCACAAATGCCTTACTTTATGGTTTTTTGTGAGTTTGCAGAGGGGTAGAAATGAAAACCTGGGGTATTCAATCACTTTGTTTTTACATGAAAACAAAAAAAGTTTTCCTACGACAGCAACAAGCTCCAAAGGGGAAGAAACACGCTTAGTAAACAAACTTTCAGTAAGAATGCTTTGCTGGAAATATTTATACTTTCCTCGGAGAAATGACACAAAATACAGTTTCACAGTGATATCACTTGAATTAAACTGTCTCTGGATGTTAAGATATGGAATGGAGGTCCAGGGTTATCTCTCTGATGAATTTTGTTTAAAATCACTTGACACATGTTGAAATCTCTTTCTTCCAAAAGTCAAACAAAAACTGGGGTTTCTAAAAACTGCCCAAAGTTCAGAAAAACAATATTTTCTATACAATTGGAGGAACAGCCAAAGTGTACAAGGAGGATCCTCTGTCTAACTAACAGTTGTGTTCTCTTGTCATGTAGCCTGGTGTTGTTCTGTATCTCTTCAACATAGGGTTGTGAAACATATTTTCAGTCACTCTGGTTAAGGACAGGGAAAACCTTATGGCATGGTGAAAATACCAACCAGCCATTCATAGCTTGGGTTCTCTTCACAAGACTTTGAGATGTAGGGTGAGAGTGCTGGGATCACTTATTGCAAATGTGGGATACCTACATTCCTTGTTTTGATGAATGATTGGTTTTGATTCTGATTTAGTAAACAAAAGTATACCTTAAACTGCTATTTCAGAGAAAGAAAAAGATCACCTAATCTGCTCTTTTGCCACATGCTGACAGAATTGTCTTTTTTTTTCCACAATGCCTACGGAACTGCTTGTGGGCAAACACATAATGCTTTAGTCTTTGTGTCCCAAATTAGCAATGAGTTACTAGTTAAACTTTTGGAGTGAGCCTGCTGTGTTTTGGTTTGTTGTTTGGTTTTTGGTTTTTTGTTTTTTTTTTTCATCAGAGTGGGTTAGAGAGAGCTAATGTAGTCAGTTAGGCAGCATAGGGCATCAGTAGCCTTGGGGGAGGCACGGTGAGGAGTAGCTGGAGTGGAAAAGTCTCAGCACAGCTGAGCCTGGAAGAAGACAGCTGTCCTCAGCCTCCTCCATGCAGAGAGCCTGCGAAAGGCGGACAGACGGACTGAACCTGGATGAGATGCTTGTCTCTTCAACACATACTCTGAACTGTGAACTGATGAGTAAATATGAGCTACACAAGGCACACTCCATGAGGAAAAGCCTTCTTTCTTTTGCCTACAAGTGCAAAGCCCCCTCGTTTCCTTTTGCTTTCTCTCCCCCATAAAAAGCCCAACTGAATGGCATCATTTGTGCAAATCAAAAGCATTTGAGGAGAATAAATGCTGATTTTTGTGAGTAGATTTTAAATTAAACATCTTCAATGTTGTTCCTCTTTTTTTTTTTTTCTTCTGTGTTTTCAGGTTGACGTCTGAAACACCACTGCCACTGAAATCACACTTGTGATGATTTCCTCTGGCCACTGAAGTGCATGGCATACATTTGGCTCTGCGTCCCTGTCATTATGTATTATGTCATGATGTATGCTGGCCACCTCAGAATTAACCTCTGCACAACCAGGATGACCCAGCTAAATACAATTTTGACAAGATGCTCAGGTCTCTGTTCTCTGGTTGAAATTCTGATGTGTTTCAGAACCATAGCATAGTAAACTTTCTATGCTTGTCTTTATAGTGAACCAAGTAATTGAGGATGGAAGAAGAAGGACTTGTATAAATTAATTTCATTATGTTTTCCTTTATATCCCTGATTGCCAAAGCTCTTTTACTGATGCTTGTTAAACACTCACAACATACTTGAACATACACAACAAACTTAAACTAAGTTAACTCCTGGCTACTCAGCTTCTCCTTCCCCATAACTCATGACACAGATTTTCTGTAACTATTCCTGACTTCAGCCCTGTTTCATTTCTTTCTGGCAGCCTCCTCTATTTTAATTAGACACTAGAAAGACTGATGCTCTTTCTCCAAAGAATAGATTTCTGGTTTAGCTGACATGGCCCACAGAGACCTGACTCCTCACTGGAGTTTGTGCACAGAAAAGGTTTACTACAGTGATACAAATACATTTTTAAGCTGATGGCTCAAGGAATTATGCCATGTACAATGTCCCATAAGTCACTATTTTGCTTCTGAACCAGAATCCCCATACATGAATGTCATTCTTATTTTATGTGGCCTTGTGGCTTTTATATGAGTGACAGGCCTCTGTATCATTAAAACCACTATACCTAATTGTCACATTTAATAGTGAATCTGGAAGGGGTTGCAACCTAAAGGATTACTATTTCACTCAGGATTGGGGTCTCTTAAGGACTTACTAACATTACCCAGTTAGAATGACAAGATATCCATCTAAAACTCTTGGAAGAAGAAAGCAGACAAAGAATTTTTCCTTATGTGCCCTTTTTCTGTATCTATTTATACATCATTATGCCTCAAATAGCTCTATACCCAGGTTAGAAGGGCACTGGGTGTGGTAGGACACATTGGAACTTGTTTTAAACATGATTTATATTCTATATTAGTTTATATAACTCTAAGTGAGCATTCAGACAGAATTATAGCTCTAGGAGTGCTGAGACTTCATTTTCTCTGAAGTATTATATTTCTTACTTACATCACAACAGACAAAATGACCCCTGGAGTTCAGTAGGAATTAATTAACTCCATGATACCCACTGCCAAAGTAGCAGGACCATGTTTGTCTGTGCATATTTAGTTTTTCTTAAAGACACGTTTTCAAGGCTTCATTTCTTTCTCCTTTAGTAATTGTTACAATATATATTAATGCACCAGGTGACTTAGAAATCTATAGAACTGACAGCCAAAGCTGCTGCTGCATCCTTTTGTGGGATGAAGAAACTTGATCAAGAGAGGAGATAGCTTGGGCTGAATTAAGGGAAGGTGAGAGGTGCTCTGTAGGGGCATGTATCCCCTTGTATCAAGGTATAATTACACATGAGAAGAGAGTTATTATCTCTCCTGGTTTAGGAGTCTCCCAGATGATTATTTTTATTTTTGTTGTTGTTGCTGGGTTCATTATCATCTCTGGCAAACTATTCCTTTCATATTTTCATCTTGCCTTTGTTGCTGTGGTGCTTGTGTAAGTGCCTTCTTCTACACACAGCTACTGTGAGGCAATAATTGCCCCTTGGCAGATGGAGAACTGAGGTCCAAAGGTGCAGAAAGAAGCTTCAATAACACAGTGCTGATCACTGACAACTAACAAAGTGACTTGCTTCCCCAGACATGGGCATGCCTGAGAATTAAATCCATCAGCACACAGTGGCTTAGCCACTACAAGTCCTGGGCATAGGGTTGATCTAAATTCTGCTCCCTGTTGTGGGGTTTAGTCCACAAAACACAGTCTAGAGCTTTCTCCTGAAGGAGGATATTTGAATCTTTTATTTGAAACAACAGCACAGGCTCCAGAGAAGCAGAAAAAAGGAAAGAGGATGTAACAGGAGGAATACTTTTTGCTTTTAAAAGAGATTGGGGGGAAGTGCTTCCCCACAGATAAACTCTTTCATATAAATGGCCAAAGGTCAGCAAATAGAATCCACTCAAAGCAAGTGATGACTTGGTAGCATACTGAACCTCTTGCATCTCTACTTCATGCTCCACACTGATAAACTAGGATTAGTATGAAAGATAGTGGGCATTTCTGTCATAAAAAGGCTTTTCACTACAGTTTCTGAAACAGCGCCTTGCGACCTCACGTCGCAAAGAAAGGAACAGAGTAATTATTTCACCCTACAAAGTCACCCAGAGACAACTGTGTTAGCTGCCTCTTCTTACTTAGACACATTTCTGGGAATTATGTTACTTAAATTGAAATTACATTAATCCTTACAGAGGAAGTCTTCAGGCTGTTAGAGCAGAGGTGATTGCTACTTCATCTTATGATCCGTGATGCTAATGAAGCAGATGATTTTAAGTAGCAGTTCTCATATAATAACAATAACAAAATCACAGAACTGTAACCGACTGAGCAAACCATCTTCTCCAGAAAGCCATGTAACATTTGACCCACAATTATGCTCTTTCTGTGAGCCTTCACACTGGAGAAAATTCCTTCAAAGACAACACTAAGAGGCTTCTAGGAGAATTTAAATGTGTTAGGAGTCTTTTCAAGATTCAAAAATGTGAAATTGATAATAAATCTTGATAATTCAATAACCTACAGAAAGTACAGAATAGATTAAGCAAAGAATAATAGTTTGTGATTTGTTTTCACAAAGCAGTGGGTCTTCAGTTTCTTTTTTACACACTCCAAGTCCTCCACTTGCTGTAAATTGTGCTGCATTGAGGCTGCCCTGTAAGAAGAAGCATGCATGACATTGCAATGTCACCAGCTAATACCACTGCCATGATAGTGGCTTGTGCATTTTCATTACAAAATCCATTTTTAACTCCTTGTTTATTTCCTAATAATAAAATACATGCATCTCAAGAGCTGGAACCCTGCCTATCTAAGGAATTCTTTATAACCTAGACAACTGTGATTAAAGTTAGTATGCATGTATTTGGCAAGCCATTAAATTCTTAATGGACTCAGTTGTGATTTTGCCACCAGTTCTGTGGAGGAGCTGGTTTTGTAAACCTAGAACCTAAAACGGAAAGAGCTCTAGGGAGAAAATATAAAAGCTCAACCAGCTTCTTAGCTCCTCGTATCTGGTTGGAAAAGAGAAAAGACTTCTCTGTGAACAGAACTACCAGCAAATTACACCTTTCTTCCCTTGGCTCAGCTATCCCGTCTCAGTGAGGAAATTTATGCATCAGAGTCTCTCTGAGATTTACAAATATTATTTAATGAGTCATCCAGATGTCTCCACAAGTGTCATTTTAAAAATGAGAAGAAAAGAAACATAACACGAGTCAGCTTTGTGTCTATGTACATAGAAGAAGCTAACTGTGAGACTTTTCAGTACATTCACCGACCCAGTAAAGAATGTTAGAAGGAGTCCTCTCATCCTGAGAGAAATGCACAAAATAACATTCTTCCTTTAAGAAATCCTTCCCACTGCACACTTGGTGCTCTCTGGGTTGCAGAACAGGACAGGTATAACCTAGAGACCTTTATGCATTACTTTTGGTGTGTTTTGCATGCCTGAGAAGTAAAAAAAACCCTTGAATTCCTGAGAGGTAGAGTAGGAAAATGATACTACCAGTTAAGAGCCAAGTATGGGTGGTTAACCCTCTGGTTTTTGTGCCACCTGTGACTATGCCTTTGGACAGAATATGGTCACTAGAATGTAAACCCTGTTTTATAGACAATCTCCCTAGTGTTATTGCTACTGGTCAGGCTAATATGTTTTAATTTGCTTTCTGAATCAAGTAGAAGACACTGGATAAATAACAGTTCTGTAGTTATATGAGATGTATTTTGTATGCAAAACCATCTCTTAATACGCTTGATTCTAAAGTTCATTACACACTGAAAAAGCTGAGTCACCAGAAGCCAAGTCAGCAAATACAGCTTTAGTGCCTGTCTGTAATTAGTTTAGGCATTCAGACAACAAAGGGCACTAAATTATACTGCTTTGACAGTATCACAAAAAGGGAGAGTCAGAAGAAGCTAGAGCAGGTTAGTGTACTACATCGAGTGATTTCCACAGGGAGAAACACAGTCGTTGTGCAACATACTGCTGAGACTTCTGAATGTTACTGCTAAAGAATTAATTACTGAACACATACTCCTTTCTCAATGAACCCACTGCTTACTATGTCTTCACATAATCCATTATGACATGGCTCCAAGCTAATAAAACCTTTTCCTTTGGGGGATGGAAGCTTGGGCACCTCAATATTACCTTTCTAATATAAGTAAATGAGATAGCTCATTCAGTTAGCCAAGCCCTGCTGTGTTCCCTGGAATAAATGAGAAAGGTGTGTATCTTTCTCTTCCATCCTCCATGCAGTATCAGCTTCACAGGTAGCTAGTAATTAGGCCTTATAGAGCTTGCTGATTAATATCTAATTTTAAAGGTTCTCATGGTGACTCACCTCACACTCAGCATAATGTGAGTACTCCTGTGTAAGTATCAGGGCTTATTATAGACAAAGTATGTGAACTGATTTAAGGGAAACTGAATTTTATGGACTTAAACAAAAGACAGAGGTGCAAACTGAGGAATAACCTTAAGTTCTTAATACCACACTAGCAGAACTGAGGGAACTGAGTCTAAAATTCATGATCTTTTTATCTCTCCCTGACATTTGTTTCAGACACCTAAACTCAGTACCTACCATCAGTATTTAATATTTCAGTTTACACAAGACCATAGGTTCTTGTTGGTCAGTGTTGAGCATATTGATGCTTTAAGCCCCCTTTTGGATGCACAAACCAGTCATTTCCCTACCAGACTTAGCTGGGCAGCTTGTCCCAGCAAGTGACTTGGGAGTCCACTGAATAAAATCTCTCTCAGTGAAACTGGATGATGGTTATCACTTTCTTTTTTTTTAATGAGTGATTTTTTTTTTCTCTCAGTGTCTCCTTCTGATGTTTGGTTAGCACTACAGCAGAGTGGTTAGGGCTCTGATGTAGCATGGGAAAGGACTGTCTGCTCATGGCCTCTCTCCCATGAACACTTTTGTGAAGGTGTCCTTATGTGTCTCCTCACTCTGCACACTGGCTGTTAAACACCTTCTTAAGGGGTGCAGAAGAGCCCTGAATGTTGTACAGGAAGCCCTTATAATTGTATTTCAGGGATACAGACTCTGCAGCAGAGATCAAGTTCTAAAAGCCAAAACACAGGAACATTCTTGGTTTTTTTTTCTTAGATTTGGGACAAAGGTTCTGTATTTCAGTGGCAGTGCATAAAATCTCAGAGGAATAATGTCCGGAGTAAGTGAACCCTCATCATCATAAGCCAATGAAAATACACATGCCCTGAGGATCACTGTTAAGTGTAGATCTTGTTTCTCTGAGCACAAGACTAGTACTGTCATCTGAAGACTGAAGGATCTAGGCAATGCTGCTTGCATATTCTCTGTGGTAACAGATCCTCAGAAAAATCACAGAAAGTTGGTAGCTCCAGCTCTAACTATTTGAGAAGAAAATAATTATTTTTTTACATTATTATTTTGATATGCTTGCTAACTCATTTAATATAATCTAGAAGAGGTAACCTGCTTACCAAAGAATGTTTAGCTGATATTTAATGTTTATTTGCTGCATACATAAACCTGATCTTGGATATTCATGAGCAATAGCCAGTGATGTCAAAGATTCAGGGTTGTTTTGGTTTGGTTTTTATTTTTTTTTCTGCAATTAGCCTAAACAGGATTAAAAGGAAAAAAAACAACAACAAAAAAGTATAATATAAGAATGAGAAAACAGGAATAAGGAATGTGCACTGTTCTTCTTATTACTTATAAAGAAAAAGTTTTGATGAGAATTTCTGGCAAGTAAGGCTAAGGAAAATAAATAGGAAGAAAATTAGTGTGGTGTTGGTGTAAATAATCAAAATTTTGCAGGCAGATATTAAACTGTGTAGAAAGTAACTGAGGGATGCGTTGTCTAGTCCACAGGAATATGCTGTTTGGGACACAGGAAGGGGGTTTTTCAACTCTGGTATTTCTGAGTCTACCATTGAAAGGAGCGAGGATTGATTCTCCCTTATAAGAAGTTGTCAACTGAATCCCTAACAGAGAATATCAAAGGACTTCCTTTAAAAGATTCATTGATGTAAGTGTTCCCAAAATGTCCATCACATCAGTGCACCATTTTCATCATTAGTCTCCATGTTCTATCCAGACTTTGGGTGCTACAGCTTGCCATGTGCAAAATAATTAGGATTATAAATAGGTCTCATTACCACCATAGACGCTATGGGCTGCAAACTCAGGCAGGGAATTAGCATATGTAAGACAATACTTGCTTTGCTTGTAGGAATTTACACCTGCTTCCTTAGCAGAATTCTGGGACAGTTATTTTCTTAAGATTTGGGCAGACTTTTCACACTCCTGACTTGGAGGTTACCCATGCTGGACAGTATTTACAGATGGCTACTGAAGAAACTAAGACAAGAGGGTATCTTTCCATGATGAAAAATTTCCCTATACTTTCATCCTGAGTCTGAGTTTAAGGGTCCTTCATACCTATGCAAAGTATACAGGAAAATCAGTTCTGCTAGAATCTAAATATCCTGAACACAGTGCCTGTTCCAGATTTAGCCTGATCCTACACAACACAGACAGGAAAAGCTTCCATAAAATATCACCTCCAGCTTCTTTCCTTCCCCCTTTCTCTTTTCTCTTTTCTTCTATTTTTATTTTTCATCTCTGTTTCTAGAATGGTTTGCTAGCATATTAAGGGGCTTTGCACAAGATAACTCTTTAAACACTTTTAAATCATCTCTTTCAACACTATTTCCACAGTATCTTCATGAAAAAACTGTCTGCTCATGTCTTGGACAGGCATACACTCTGCTGGGTAAAAGACTGGCTGGATGACCAGGCTCAAAGAGTGGTGGTGAATAGAATTAAATCCAGCTGGAGGACAGTCACAATGGCCTTCTTCAGGTCTCAGTACTCAGACCACTTCTGTTTAACATCTTTATCAATAACCTTCACAAGGAGATAGAATGCACCCTAAGTAAGTTTGCATATGACACCAAGTTAGGTGGGAGTGTTGATCTGCTTGGGGTTATGGAGGCTCCGCAGAAGGACTTGGACAGACTGGATCAGTGGGCTGAGGTCAATTGTATGGGCTTCAACAAGGTCAAGTGCCAGCTCCTGCACTGGAGCCACAACAACCCCAGGCAATGCTTCAGGCTTGGGGAGAAGGGACCCGGGGGTGCTGACTGACAAGTGGCTGAACATGAGCCAGCAGTGTGCCCAGGTAGCCAAGAAGGCCAGTGGCATCCTGGCCTGCATCAGAAACAGCGTGGCCAGCAGGAGCAGGGAAGTGATTTTTCCACTCTATTCAGCACTGCTGAGGCCACACNTATTTTTCATCTCTGTTTCTAGAATGGTTTGCTAGCATATTAAGGGGCTTTGCACAAGATAACTCTTTAAACACTTTTAAATCATCTCTTTCAACACTATTTCCACAGTATCTTCATGAAAAAACTGTCTGCTCATGTCTTGGACAGGCATACACTCTGCTGGGTAAAAGACTGGCTGGATGACCAGGCTCAAAGAGTGGTGGTGAATAGAATTAAATCCAGCTGGAGGACAGTCACAATGGCCTTCTTCAGGTCTCAGTACTCAGACCACTTCTGTTTAACATCTTTATCAATAACCTTCACAAGGAGATAGAATGCACCCTAAGTAAGTTTGCATATGACACCAAGTTAGGTGGGAGTGTTGATCTGCTTGGGGGTATGGAGGCTCTGCAGAAGGACTTGGACAGACTGGATCAGTGGGCTGAGGTCAATTGTATGGGCTTCAACAAGGTCAAGTGCCAGCTCCTGCACTGGAGCCACAACAACCCCAGGCAATGCTTCAGGCTTGGGGAGAAGGGACCCGGGGGTGCTGACTGACAAGTGGCTGAACATGAGCCAGCAGTGTGCCCAGGTAGCCAAGAAGGCCAGTGGCATCCTGGCCTGCATCAGAAACAGCGTGGCCAGCAGGAGCAGGGAAGTGATTTTTCCACTCTATTCAGCACTGCTGAGGCCACACCTTGAGTACTGTGTTCAGTTTTGGGCACCTCAATACAAGAAGACATTGGGGTGCTAGAGCATGTCCAGAGAAGAGCAGTTGAGCTGGTGAAGGGCCTGGAGAACAAGTCTTATGAGGAGTGGCTGAGGTAACTGAGGCTATTTAGTCTGAAGAGAAAGAGGCTGAGAGGAGATCTTCTCACTCTCTACAGCTGCCTGAAAGGATATTGTAGAGAGGTAGATGCTGGTCTTTTCTCACAAGCCCCTAGTAATAAATAGAAGAGTGAATGACCTCAGTCTGCACCAAGGGAGGTTTAAATTGAACATTAGGGAAAAGAAAATTCACTGCAAGGGTTGTCAAGCATTGGAACAGGCTGCTCAGGGAGGCTGTTCAGTCACAATCCCTGGACATGCTTGAAAGCCTTGGGGATATGGCTTAGTGGTGGCCTTCTTAGAGTAGGGTTAATGGTAGGGCTTGATCTTAAAGGTCTTTTCCAACCTTGATGATTTATGATTCTAAACATAATGCAGGATAAAAATTTTGTTTTCCTTAGTTTTAACATGGTCAACAAAATTTCCCCCTGTGAAACAATCCTTCATCCACCATGCATCATTCTACATGTGATTTCTTGATGTGATGGATACAAACAGTAAGAGGCTCCAAGGCTGCCCCTCTGCTGATGGAAATGTTTTCCACCTGATTGAGGCAAGTGAGGCTATGGAGTTTGCAACAGCAACTGATTCCTGCCTCACAGCTCAAATTAATCAAACGTTATATTTCTCCTATTTTGTGGCTGTGGTTTCTTCTCTAACCCACATTGTGATGAAGATCAGAAAAAGGGACTCTGCATATTAAGTGTTCATTTTTTTGTGTGTTTTGGGGGATTTTTTCGCAGCATCCTTGTTGTTGGTTTTACTCCTTGCATCACACCAACTCCCTGAGTTTCCAGTGGTAAGGAGGGACCCTGCTGTGGCAGGCACTGTACAAGACTTTAAAGAAAAGATAGTCCCAGCTCTAAGGACTTATTTAACCTTTTCTAATTACTGTTTTGGTTTAAGATTTGCAACTTGAAGTATTCTCTCTCTTAGTCTCTTCTAAGAACAGAAAGACTACATTGTCCTCTGGATTGTAAACTAAGAATTTTTCAGCTTATTTTACATCAGTTTTTTCTTGAATGAATTAGCCCTCAAACACATATATTACATACTAAAAAAAAAATGAAAACACATCACGTGATACCATGAATTCACCCTTCCCTCAACAAAATCGAAGCCATTTGTACTGCTTTAATTTCTACAGGTTTTGCCA
Source organism: Chloroceryle aenea (assembly GCA_013399075.1). Lineage (NCBI taxonomy): Eukaryota > Metazoa > Chordata > Aves > Coraciiformes > Cerylidae > Chloroceryle > Chloroceryle aenea. The sequence continues at coordinate 335,680 of VWZY01010446.1, forward strand.
ATGAATTGTACAAGCTCAGGCTTTGGAATTCATCCTGTAAATGCAGTATGCCTTGCAGGGTGTTCATATTGCAGCACAGAAACCAATGAGGTCACTATGAAACCAGAAGCATATTCCACATATAAATTGCTTTTCTTTTGTGGATTCTAAGAGACTGCAAAAATATTACTTATCTGAGGTTAACAACCTGGCTTAGCCTTATTTGAATAATTCAAGCTTCATTCCATTCAGAATTAGGAAGTTAATATTCTACTCTCCTGAATAGAAAATTGAATTTCACATCTGAAATATAGTTCAGTAAAATGATCCGTGTGTTTGGAAATTAAGAAATCATTTTGATTTTGGCTTTTAGAAAATGGCATGTTGTTTTCTCCTTTCACTGAAAATAATGGAAACTTTTAAAAGAAGTGAAAATTTTCATTTAGATCAAAAAAGAAATTCAAGGCTTTCTTCACTAAACAAAATAATTAAAAAACAATGTTCCTTTAAAGTCACAGGCTGCTCTACCAAGCCATTACTTATCAGAATATGTTGTTTCCTGATACTGCAAATATAAAGAATCTTTGAGTGTGGAACTTGCCACAGGGAGTATTCTTTCTTTATCTTAAACCTTACTTACTTAAAAATTTACTTCAAAGTATCTTTTTTTCTCTGTGCATTTAATTAAAATCTACTTTTCACCCATTTGAATAAGAAGCCTGAAGGGGAAAAAAATACAACTCCCATTTCCTAACCCTTAGGGCACTTACTTTTGAAGAGCAGGTTATACTGAGACACTTGTCTCAGTAAAAGGATCTTGTATTTTAGAGTCAGGATAAGACCAAAATCTTCATTAATTATAAACAACAACACTAACAATACCCAGTATAAGCAAAACTTTCTTAGTTTACCACTGAAATTCTCCTGAGTATAGAGCATCAATATACCTGGAGTATACAGCATCCAGCTGTATCAGCATTAAATAGCAGGCTTTTGGATGCTGGTACGGTATTCAGTGATGTTACCAAGTTGCAGCAAAAGTGTGTTGAGAAGAAAAGCTAGGGAAACAGCCAGCCTCTTTTCTTCCACTGCATTTACACTGTAAAGAACAAGCTGCAGTCCTTCCTGACAGCACATCTAAACCAAGTGTTGTAGGCTCTGAAGCACATTTTCCAAATGGCCACTTTCTTAGAGCAAATATTGATCAACACAAGCCACAGAATGACAAAACAGCCTGAACAGGCTCTCTCTTTGATTTGCAACATTTTTCCACTACATCTTGTTACCCTCCCCAAGCGCTTTTACCAGGGGAGAAGTAAAAGATTTACGCATTAAGATTTATTTATCTCTTTCAGTTCTTGAATATTTGTGGCTTTAAAAAATGAGCAGCTACAATGTCAAATGGCTGCAGTTTGTGTTTTAGGGCAAGCTGCATTTTTGGCGTTGTCCAGTTTGTTTGTTTGACAATAGGAATGTTAAGCACAGTACAATTGCTGCTCCATCCTATCCTAACAGACTGCATACATCACATTTTACAGGCTCCCGATGCTATCAGAAGCAAACAATACAGGACTGAGTAGCTGCATGGTTACTAAAAAGCTGTACAGTAACTCCACTGGCCATGAAGACTGCACTGGGTTATCAGGCCTTTAGGGCCATCAGGAGTTTCAGGCACTCAGGCAAGTGCAATCCTTGCTGCTGTTCATCTCAGCTGTTTTTTTCCTTCTCTTCACTTGTGGCTTGCTGTCAGGCTCAAAACTCTTTCCCTCCCAGAAGCATGCAAGCCATGCCCAGGTGGCAGCAGCTACCAAGGAACAGAAGGGCCAGGACAGACAGTGGCAGTACGGGTGGCAGTGACCAGGGTAGAGGAGGCAAGGCAGAAGCTAACCTGCCAATTCCTGCTCCAAGGGAAATGCTTTAAATTGCCTTCTCCCCTCTCGTGCTAGGACTGACATAAAAGGAGTGACTACATTGTCTCACAGGCTGTTGCACTGTTAATAAAACAGAGGGATATGCAGTCATACTAGCATATCATTTTCTATTTTGGAGATGACAGGCTGGGTGGGGAGGTTCTTTTCCTCTTCTCATCCTTCATCTCCTCCTCTTTTGATCCTTCTTCTATGTTTGTGTTTCCAAACATCCTGCACACTTGTTCAGAGTGAGAGCTGAAAAACAAGTTAATAAATACATTTTGTATATTCCTATTTTCCTGAAATATCCTTTGCTATACATAAAAGATGATTGATTTCTTATACAATGAAACTCTGAAAGCAGCAGCAAATACAGCAATCATATTCACCTTGAAAATAGGTTTGCTTTTCTGTTATTCTTTCTAATGTAAAATGGATGAATATTTTAACCTTAAAGACAATGTGAGTTGCTATTGGAACACCCAGGTGAGTAATAAAATGCATTCTTGCACTTTCTTCCTCATCATGATGTTACCATACAAGACACAATACATGTCATCTTCTTTCTCTGCTTAGCTTCATAACAAAGCACTGCCAAGCTGGTAAAACCAAACTGTGAATAGTTTCACAGGGATCCTACACCTATTTATAAATACACTTGATTCATCTCATGGTCTTTACCAGTTGCTTTGATTTACTGTTGCTTGATGATGCACAGGGGAACAGATCTGTCTTTACTTGCTGCTGAAAAGAAGATAGTCTTGGGGACTTGCTTTTTCCTGATTATTATGTTCTTTCCTCAAGCATTCACTTTTGCTGTCTTAGAGAAGAGATGCTGGACTGGATGAACTTTGGTCTCATGTATTATCACTGTGTACTTGGAGCCTAGCAGCAGTTCTACAGTAAATAAGTCACATGTATTTTAGAAAGCAATTATTGTGAAAAACATGATTTAGACTGATAAAGATTTAGTTGTGAGATGCAACAGTGAAAATGACTCATGAAATGTTTTCAAAATCAAGTAGCTCTTCCTTAAGAATAGGTTAATTATTATCAATTGCCCTTAGCAATATTAAGGGCAGAAAAACTACACACTATGTTGGATGATGCTGGACAAATAAATAGCATGTGTCTAACAGCCTAATTACAAATTCATTTGCAGAAATATGTATCTATTCAACAATAAAAAGGAGTAATGCAACCAAAATGACTCCAAGTAGGTATAGCTCCCCTGACTTCAAGAGCTACACCAACAGGAACCAGCTAAAGATCTGTGTCATCAGTTTCTCAGGAGTTTTATCTGATTTATATCAGTGTCTATCAGGAATAGAATTAATTTTATCACTACTATAACTCCAAAGACTTCAGAGAGGTTTAGTGAAATATCCAGGAGAAAATTAGATACTCCTAAACTTATATTCATTTCAGAAATTCACTGGGTTCCATTTGAAAAGCACTGCACAACTCTGAATGTCTTTTTAATGGAGTTGTCCTACAATAAAATTTGCCTGATTAAGTGCTCTAAGAAACATTGTAATTAAGGCTCTGTGCCTGGTGAATGTCATTCTCAAGACTTTTCTTTCCCTGATTGTGATGAAAGGGACATAATGGTCAGTTTGTGATGAGTTCTGAATGACTGGACCTGACTTACTGTTGAATTGCTGCATTTAATATGAGTATCAAGTCACATTTTATTGTGCTACATATTTTCTAACAAAAAAAAACCCAAACATAACGAGAATTCTTTGTGCTTATAGGAAAGGAAAAAATACAGGCTAAGATATCTGCATAATCTGATAATGTCTACATAAAATATAACAAAAATAAAGTTGTAGTATTTTTCACATACCAATTAGCTTAGATAACAAACAGGGTGAAATAAAGACTATGATTCATTACAGTAGTCCTTAAATTTGACTTCTATCACAGATTACAAATAAACTCTGTGATTGCCAGCTTTTAGGTTCAGATATATACACTAACAGCTGCTGTTTGTCAAATAAGGTCCAAAAGTTATCACCTTTCCAGCACCGTGCCTGTTGGTTTCCACTGAAAGGAAAACCAGCCATGCCAGCTGGAAGAAAACCACAGCATAATTCAAAACCAGGTTCCCTCATCTGGATGATCTGAAAAATTTGTTTCATCATAGAGCACTAAGTTGCTGAATATGATCAGAAGCAGCCCCAGCCTTTCAACACATGTCCAGGCTATGAAAATCATCATGAGAGATTCACTAGAAACATGACTGAAGTAAAAAATATTGGGTCTAGTCTTTATTTAAGTGAAAAAAAACTAGGATTTTTGAGTTTCATGTCAAGATCTATGTAAAGGTGGGTCCAGTTTGAGGTTTCCAGTCAAATTTAGAAAGCAGAATTAGAGGTGCTTCTTTCAAGTCCATGACTAAAATGTTCAGAGCTTTTAAATTGTATCTAATTAGTACAGCTCCAGCTATTGCTCTAGAGACACACCATCTCTTCACAGGTTTACATGCAAAGTTGATCATGTTTTATAATTTCTTATAAGGCTTTTGGAGGAGTATTAAGTAGGTAGATAAACCAACCTTATCCCTTAGACTTCCAGATAACCTGGGTATTAGAAAATCATTACAGATTAATTATAAGAATAGTTAAGGAAAAAAGAAAATGTAGATCATAACTCGACTCATTCTCAAGTGCATTTTTTAATTAGGTCTGATAGATTATCTCTATCCATGGACTCTAACAGGGAAGGAACCTTCCTGCCTGTGCCTCACTCCAAACAGCCACAGTATGAATGTGTTCATCCATGCTAGCAGTCTCTGAGGTGGGATGTTTTGGAATGGGAAGTCATTGCCTTTCAGATGTCAGCAAGGAAAGATGAAGCAGCGTCCCATGACTAGGGGTGCACCTTCACAGACTGACTGTCTCTGGCCTAGACAGAAGCACTGTTTGTTTTTCCACAGACAGTGGGTGCCCACACTTGTATAAGTTCATTGTGCTTCCAAAGTCTTTCTCAGCAGAAGGCAAGAGAGAGGCAAAATGGTGATTTGAAAGCATACCAAAAGCTTCTCAAGCTTGCAGGGAAAACTAATAATTTTACAAAGTTAAAAAGAAGAAAAAAAATAAAACCAAACAGAATTTTTCTGCCTGACAGAATACTAAAACGAAAATTATATGTCCAGGTTGTATTTCAACAGTGATGTGAGTAATTCCATAAAGCCAAACTGGTTAAAAATATGAATAAATTGGTCTGAGGAAAGGCTTAAGTCTGATGACTGAAAATAGGAGATGGCAAGTGTTCATTAGGATGGAAGAAAAGGCTTTATAAACCCAGTTTTTTCAATTTACTTATTTATTTTGTGCTTTAATGCCTGTGCCTTCTGAGTTGGAGCTAATGTCATTAGGATAAAATTTTCAGTCCCACTGCGTTTTGTTCATGCCAGTTGAACAGCAGCGTATTAAGATAGGATCTCTAGAGAAATACTAGTGCCTGAAAATTTGAGAAGTCTAGTTTGTGTAACATGCAAAGAAATGCTACAGGAATGAATGCTTGCTACCGTAAACCATTTGTAAACTAAAGACTATACCAAAATTGTTAAGAAATTGTGAATGTTGTCAATTAATTATAAAAATATAAGGTACTCTTTGAATTAAAATTATGTGCATAGCTACTGATGCAATGATTTATGGGAAATATAAACTTCATTAGATTAAAAAAATTAAGTCAAATGGCACCTTAGATATGTGGTTGAAAATGCACGGTGCAGAAATATTTGGCTAAGATAAATAATATAAAATTAGTATACAAACAGCAGTTGCAACGTGACTGTAGCTTGAAATAAAACATCTATATGAGGAAAAGATTGATAATACTGTTTGCAACAGGGCTTCTTCAGAAGTGTTAATGCTTTTCTGTGATTCATAAAATCCATCCATAAGGCGATTTTCAGCCTTTTTTTCTAATGTCACAAGACAAGCGTGTAAAATTTTCCAGTAGATAGGCTAAACCATCTGAAGAGAATTTAAGATTATTGACACTCCTCTTATTTTCCTTAGTTATTACTACAGAAATCCCTTGGAAATAGACCATAAACGTCAAAGTATCCATGGATCCCTGAAAGTTGATGTTCAATATTCAAGGTAAGTTGATTCAGGTCAGTATGGATGCTGGTGAAGGAGATTATTTCTCTTGAAATTTTAAAGTTATATTTGATATTTTATATGGAGAAGGTCTGTACAATATTGCATTAAAGGTGTGCATATCGATCAGTTCTATTTGTATTATGTAGAAATGTAGGGTCTGTTAATGATTTAGATAAGGTATTCATTCAGGGAGTGGTCACCTGTAATAATAAGTGGTTTTATTAATAATTTAATTACTAATTTATTAATAATTTATTTTAAAGGGTTTTTATTAATAATTATTAAGCTGTGATGTCTACAATATTAGGTATTCCATGAAATAAAAATAATTGTTTGCTATTTATCCTAAAAATGGTAAATAAGTTATCTTCAGGGCTACTAGAAATATAATCTTCTTGTTTACAGGAAAGCACAAACTGCATTTCATTTGTTTTATTTCCTAACTGGAAACACAGATAATCCTAATCACAACTAATGTTTCATTAATATTTCGATGTGTTTTTGTGCACACAGTTCACAGTTAGATATGCAAGTGGTTTTAATGTATAAAAACCTGACCATTGACATAAAAATGCTCTTTGATTCTTTAGGGCTAAAAATTGCAGTACAAAATATAAATAAAGTGGTTGTGCTAACATTTAAACTACTAAAAAAGCACTTAGGTATGAGGATTTTTTCTGCTTTCTGCTGCTTTCTGAAGTACTTTCACTGAATATACTTCAAAAAAACCTCATTACCAAAAGACAGAAATTTGAATTAAATTCCTTCCTAAGCTGCAACACGTATTCACAATAAATGATGCTAAATATATTATCACAGGTGATGTGATGCAAGGAAATTCCTGACCACCAAAATATCAGACAGATATGGTTGTAATTTTAATAAGGGACTACCACAGATAGACAGTGTTTTGTGAAAGGTGAAGGTTACCATCTGGAGCAAAGTTCCCCTGAGTCTATCTGGTATAAATCAAAACATATTCTTCAAATCTCCTTGACCTTATTCTGGTTTTTCAGGAAGGTTAGAAAGTTAGAAAAGGCTCTTTTTGTTTTGCAATTTAATTAAAATCAGTTTGGATAGGGATAATTCTTCTGTGGATGATAAACAAAACATAGAAGAACTGAGATGATTAATAGGACCATATTGACATAATGCTGATGGAATGTTTGTTGATAAAATATTTTAAAGAAATAGTCATTTGATTGAAAGTGTTAAAAATGTGAGGTTTATCTTTGTTTTTCTTTTTTAGCAACATATAACACCCTATTATTGCTCCCAACCGCTTTGCAGTTGGCTCTTAAAACATGGCTGAGACTGCAATACCTAATATATATTTATCTCATATATGTATTTAAAAAAACTTAGTCTTTTATTTAGAATTTTTATTTCATCGAGGGTACTTAGATTGTTTTTGTATATGACCAGATCTCTTCTCCTCCAAAATACTGAAGGTCTTTCCTTTCTGATGCTTTCTATGTGCATTCTTTAATACACAATGGAAATACAAACTTTCAGACCCTTGTAAAATTAGCAGTTTCTCCATTCAGCTCAGATGTTGACTATAATTTAGAACTTTTGATCCTGTATGATCATCGTGGGAAATTATTTCCACAAGACCTATATTTTTCAGTTATAACAATGAATGCTCAGCCTCTGCTTAATAATGATATAATAATAATGATGATGATAATAAGTATATAATATTATGTAGAAAATACTCCAAGGTTTGTGATCTCCAGGAAAGTAGAAATGATAGCAAAGAAAGGAAACAAGGCCTGAAATTGAGTTCAAAACTCCTTCACATCATTTGCAGAGAAATTAAAACTGTTCAGTAATATGAGAATGCAAGGGAGCAGGTAATAGTCAGATATTTCAATGAAATATCTAAACATGGAGACTGGTTTCTTCAGTCTTTTGTCAGCAGGTGTGACCCACATCCTGAATCTCTGAGTCATATACCAAAATATTCCCATGGTTTAGAGCCATGGTGTACATTCAATATCTCTTTCACAGATAAAGGGAGATTAGGAACAGCTCATCAGCAGAAAAGGACAAGGTGCCATTTCTCCTTAATGAGTTGGAGCTGGTCTCACTTGCCTCTACTGTCTTCCTGACCCCTGTGGGCAGGAATTTGAAGTACCCAGCATCATCCTGCTAGCCTGGCTCTGCTAGTCAGGTACCAGCTCTGCAAGTGCAGCAGTGAACTGCCTGATGGACCAGTCAAGAACCAGACACGTCCTCAATGATTACTGAAAGTCCAGAGTGCAAATCAGACAACTGGGGATATATTCCTGCCTTGCATTTCCCACTGGATGACCCTAGTTCTTTCCATTCCCTATGGAAATACATTAGTTAGAGTAGTCCGCTAATCTAGGTGCAGAGGTTAAATACCTAATGTCAGTAGCACGAACACATCACAGAATGTACTCCACCAAAATTATTTCATACATATACTGCAATAAAAAGCAGTTTGCCACAGCATGCCAGAATTAGTGACAAAGATAAACTAAAAAGCAGAAAAAGAACTGAGAGGGAATGGAAGGAAAATCTTCAGAATGCAGCAGTGGTGCAGTGTTTAAATGCTTTTAAAATAAAATACCTCTTTCAATGTCCTCCCTCAGGACTTTTAATTGAGCCTTATGAACAAGATGAGTGCAATTGCTCCTTTGGGAATAAAAATTGTTGGGAGTGCCCAGGAGAATGGAGCAGAAATACTAATCCCAAAGGTGGTTAAACAAAACAATAGGAATGAGCCTGGGTCATAAGCAGAAGAACATAAAGCCTTTTCCCAAGGGAGCTAGAAAAGGATTGCAGGAGGAAAACTTGTACAGTACTTGAAATTTCAGCAATATCTGCAGTATTCTGTAACATGCTATTAGTTAGAAAATGAAGTAAGTTTATAGCTAAAGAGAAAAGGGCACAGCAGTCACTTTTAGAGTAAATATAGTCCCAGAAATTTTTAAATGGTGGCTACAGCAGGTTAAAAAAAAAAAAAAAGTAATTTCTTTTCTCCAGAAGCTGCAAACATTTTCACTCTGATCTGCACTTACAGGGAGAATTTCCCAAGCTGCCACTAATACCTCAGCCTTGAAAAAATGTTGGTCGTTAAAAAGAAAATTTGCTTTTCTGATATTTTAAGATATAAGGAAAACAAAATAAAGTCTCTGAGTTTTTGGGTTTGGTTTTGTTTTCACTTAGAAGCACCTTACTCCTTTTCTTATATGACCAGGTCAGACTCCAGGTCAGACTCCAGGTCAGACTCCAGGAATGAACTGTCTTCAGAAAAGAAGGGAATTGTAGAGGCAAAATGCCTCCTGGGCATTCTTCCTATCTCTACTTCAAAAGCTTACTTTGTCAGATTCCAAATTGTAGATAGATTTTTTGATGGAAATTTCTTCTGTCACTACCTATTTTCTATTTATTTTACTTAAGTATGGGAAAATTGGACCATCCTACATAGGCTGCCATAGGTCCAGCAATGGAGATGTTTACAGCTTGGAGAGATTGTAACAATTCTGAACACATTTGTTGTAGTTCTGAGGCTTTACTGGAACACGGAACCAAGTTGCTGTGAGCACACACTGTAAATCCCACTCCTTGGAATGACAACTGATTTACTGCACTGGGATTATGTAGTCAATCTATGCTTGGGCAATAGATCAAACTCCCCCTACAAGTTTTGGGCTCGGGGACCCTGAGCTAGTGAGTAAATGCATGCTCCCATCATCTATGAATTGAGATACAGCAGCTCTAGAGAGTGCAAGTGAAGGATGATAGAGGGTGGAAGGTCTCATCTTCCCATGATGAGTCAAAAGAGATGGGAACTTATTTGCTCCCTTGTGATCTCACAATACATTTGCCTTTAAAAAAAAAAAAGGCAGATGTTTTAAGTCTCGTGTTCCTTATGAATTCCTTGACCTTTCTTTGGTTGAAGAATAAAGGCTGTTAATTATTAGTGGTCAATGATGGCTTGGTTTTGGAAGACGAAGGGAAGAATCTGTAAGGAATTTTTTTATTAGGTTAAATATTGGCATTTTTAAGTTTTGGGCTGAAAAATTAGTATTCTTTGATTGACAGGAACTTTTAGCTCACCATAACTTGGAAGTGGTGTTCAATGTAGATTAAAGAAGTTAAAAACTAAAGGAGAAATTAGATAAAGGAGAAACTCTGGGCTAAAATATTTCCAGAAACTCACTTTGGCACCTTATTTCACCCCTGAGATCAAACTGAATCCTATTTGTAGGCCAAGATACATTGAGCTCAGGAAGCTTGTTGTGAAATTGAAGCTATATAAATTCTGAGCTGTACTCTGTTGCTGTATCAAGCAAGGCAATTCTTGCAGGGAGAAGTGACATCTTTTATTACACCAACTGATTACCACTCTCTCAGAGCTATAAAATGTTGCTCTGGCTACTTTAAGCCAGCTCTTGCAGCCTGCCACTAAAATAGGTACCTGTCTCTTCTTAATCACAAGGGCAAAGATCCACAATGAAAACATTTCTATTTTTTGAAGCCTTCTAATATTTTAGAAAGGAAATGTGAGTTTCGTTGTCTTCTGATTGTTGTGGTTTAATGGAACATTGCTCCTTGCCTGTGCAGATGAACTGGATTTTCTGATTTCATTGATACTGTACCACTTTCACTGAAAATAAATAAATAAATAGTTTCTGCCAACTTTAAAGCATGTGGCATGTCTTTTGGTGCTGAGCTTATTTCAGCTCCTGGATACTTTATATAGTCATTTATTAAATAGTCATTTATTTGATTGGATCCTTATGATGCTTGAAATATATACACACAGGGGCTGTTTGGAAATGAGTGACAGTTCATAATGGCAAAACAGTAAGATACAGACATATAGAACCACTCACACAAGCACATAATCCCTCTACAGTTAAATATGACTACATTTTATTATTTTATTTCTTCTATGGATCTATTCTTACTAATTTATCCCAATTCCATGCAATCCTAGCTCAAGAATTGGATTCTTAGTATTTACTGTAATGATTGCCTGTTTCATCCTGTCATAGTAGAAGGGTGCCCTTGGCATTTTATATCATACTTAAGAAAACTCTTTACAAATAACAGAAATATCAGAGGAAGCATCATACAGCACAAGACTAAGAGAAGGAGGTGATTGCACTGAGTACTTCAGAAATACATCCTTACTCTTGGACTCTGACACATCCCAATCTTAGAGAAGGCTCTTTTTTGTTTGCAGACAGAGCCATTGCAATGTCTCTACAAGATATTGGCACCAAGTCTGGGAAAATAGCATAGGAAGCAATGGTAAAAAGGTGCAGCAGGTGATAATGCCACTGAAAATTCCAGTCTGGTGTACCACTTCTGCCTGAAGCCTTCAAGCTTGATTGCTACATTTACAACCTTTGAAGATGAGGTAGTTGAGCCAAGTACAGGGGAAGGAACAAAGTATTTAGCCTTAGGAGAAGCACTTCAGCTGGGCTGTGGCTTTAAGTGTACAATCAGGAGGCAAACAAACTGCAGTTTGTAGCTGGAAAACTGGGAAAAGAGTCACACAAATGGATATGGGTTTGGTAAACGACTGTAAAAGAAAAGGTTGTATAAACTGGGAATATCAGTGGATATAAGGGGGAGTTACTTGGCTTTCCTTTTCTTTTCAGTCTCCTCTCAAGAATACAAATTAATACCCTGCAGATTAGGAAACAGATAAGTGGATGCATGAAAAACATCAAAGATAAATACATCCCCAGTGGAGCTCCACTGAGATTACTGGAATTATTCCAAGGCATGAACTGTGGTCATAATTTCATATTTATATTAAAAGCTTGGAGATTAGTATAAACTGCTAGACCTGAATTTTGGAAAAGCTGACAAAATCCTTTGTCCAACCTTTTCAATTCTGACACCTGGCATATTGTTTATGCCTTGGAAACTAAGTTTAGAAAGCATAAAGCATAGAAGATTGATGTTAGTTTTTTGTCACTGTACTTATTACTGGAATGTTCTAAAGTATAATAAAGATGATACATAAATAAAACAGAATAGGACAGACAATGCATAATAGAAAAAAAACTTCATTTTTATTGCTCTACAACCACAGATTTTGGATAGTTTTAAAAATAGCAAGCCTATTTTCCTACCCATTTTCTTTGTGCAATCTTTTTCATTTAGTTTTCTTTTGTTTCTTTTATTTTTTCTGAAAATTGCCCAATCATTTGCACATCCAAAACCAGTGTACACTATTTCAAGTAATTTCACATCTGTAATTTTGCAATGATTGTAACGCTGGGTTGAAGAGAGGCAGGAATAATGTATTTTCCTCCCTCTAGATGGTATCACTCTGGAAAGAACACAGCAATGTCAGTGCCTGCTCTTATTTTACTCTTGAAATACAAACAAGACAAAGGAGCTATGTCAAAAGTGAATGATGAGAATTTAATAGCTGTCCATGGGTGTGCAAATAAAGGTTGCAGACTGAATAGCAATTTATGGGGCATAAAACCCAACAGAGAATGTGTAGACAACAGGCCCAGGAAATTGTTAGATAACACCAAACTGTCAAACATCAAACATCATCAGCTACAGCATGAGGTGAGCAGGGTAAGTGGCGAATGTAAACACCTCTGACGTCAGAGCGTGCATGAGATGTGTAATTTGGAGGGCTGCTGAGACAAATGTTGAAGCAGAAGTCAATTCTGGAAACATTCCCCCTTGATGTGCTATCCAAATACAGGATTGTTTTCCCTTTCACCTATTGCAAAACATTACAACTTCTCTTTTTTTTGTTTTTTTTTTTTCACCAAAATTGCTACTTTTCAACAACAACAACAACAGAACCTCTTTTCTCAAGAGAATGGATGAATAGAGGCCTCTCTTCTTTGCAACAGCCACAAATTCAGCTGTCAGAGAAGAAGAATGAAGGTACCTCCCAATCTTGAGAACTGAATGAGATCTGAGGACAGGTTGATGGCTTACTGGACTTACTGCAAGAGGCTGTGAAGAGGTCAGAGTTGTGATGCTTAGTGCTAGAAGCTTAAAGTTGCTAGCAGCTTTGTTGGAGACAATTCTGTGGGCAGACTGACTGTGGATGTGAGGAGCTGTGGGGTTGTAGCCCACAACCCACTGTAAACCCACTGACTGACTTCTCAGAGTCACTCGTGCTCAGCCTCCCTCCACCCTGTCCTCCACACTACAGTGAGAGGTAGATTATCTACCTTAAGTATAACAGACTGAAAGTACCAGCAACTTGCCTCTGGAAGGAAGTTGAATTAAAAATAAATAACTAAAAGGAAAGAAAAATCTATGAGCGCAGCCACAAACGTGTATTTTGCTTAGGAACACACTGAGTTTGAAAGCCAGCGAACATCTCACAAGAGCTTTGTTTTTGACTGAAAACAGAACAAATCCCATTTAATTTAGGTTAGTGGAGCACCACTGATTCATGGCATTAGTCATCCATGTACATTCCATCAGAAATCAAGCGTAGTAGCCAGAAATAATACCAAAGCTGAATAGCTTCATAGGATTTGGAGGATTCAATGCATTTTTCTCTCAGCAGAAAACATTATACTGTGGCTTCTCAATTCACAGGAGTTTTTCACAAGCTTCAAAACCATGGACAAGATAGCTAGGCTGCAAAACAATCTGTGCTTACATTTTCAGCTAATTCCACTGTACATGTACTAATAAGTTTCCTCAAAACTGGATAATCAGCTTAAACTAGAGTAGCTTACAGCTGAAAATATTGACACCCCCCAATTATTGTTGTTATTATTCACCATTTGCATAAAACATGGCAATTGAGACACTAGAGGTTTTAAGAGATACACAAGAAAAACTTCAGCCAGTGGAAACTCATCCAAAAGATGACCATGCTCTACAGTGTGGTTTCACCTCTTGTCCTCATGCAATATTGGCACCGACAGCACCTTCAGTGTAGGTCCTTGGTTATAGGGTATGCTGATTTATTACTGTTGTAGATCTGCACTGAAATTTTTACTGCCATGACTAGTCTTATTGAAACTTGGAAAAGTTTTTGAAGGATTGGCTTGAAAATAATAAAAAAAAGATCTAGAAGAAATTTCAGGCAAATGAAGAAATCAGGAGGATGGGCAAAAATATGAAATAAATGTGACACAGAGCTGGTAATACATTTTTTTTCTCCTTACATTTGCTTTGATACTGAATTTTTTATTCCAGATACCTGAAAAACTGTAGGAAAAAGTTCAGACTTGCAAAAAAGTCTGAAAAAAAGGAGAGAGAGGCAGCAGGGAGAGTGTTACTGTAAAAATAAAGATAATTTAGTGCGAGATCTCCAGATATCATTAGGGCACCTTTACAACCCTGTATTAACCTGAGGGGGAGAATTCCCTTATATTGATATACTTAAAAGTTTGTTAGTGATATTGACAGCAGGATTGAGTGCACCCTCACCAGGTTTGCAGATGACACCAAGCTGTGTGGCGTGGTTGACACGCTGGAGAGAAGGGATGCCATCCTTGACAGGCTGGAGAGGTGGGCCTGTGACAACTTCATGAAGTTCAACAAGTTCAAGTGCACTTCGATCAGGGCAATCTCAAGCATAAATACAGGCTGGGCAGAGTATGAATAAAGAGCAGTCCTGATGAGAAAGACTTGGGGGTGCTGGTTGATGAAAAGCTCAAGGTTTCTCACGATTTCAGAAAAAAATCAATAAATTTATATATACATATAATTCTGTTCATTTGTTCCATGAAAAGCTTCTACAAAAATCAAGCAATGAAACCCCATGCTTAAATTTTCCATTCCACAATAAAAATAGATTAAGGGCTAATTGTTATGCACAATTTTTCAACTGCATTTCCCTTAAGAAATTTCCATTTAGTTGATGTCCTGTTTCGAGACATATCCGTCAGGATGATCTTTTGTGGTTTGGACTGTTGTTTTTTTTTCCTTCTTAAGGAAGTCTCAGTACCTGTCAGCTGTGCCTCTTCCCCACCATCTCAACAGTGGCAAGGGCAGTCATGTCTGACTAATCTGATAGCCTTCTATGATGGTGTGATGGAATGGGTAGATGCAGGGAAAGCAGTGGATGTTGTCTGCCTTGTCTTCAGCAAGGCTTCAGCAAGGCTTTTGTCACTGTATTCCATAACATCCTTGTCGGTAAGATCAGGAAGTGTGGGTTAGATGAGAGAATCATGAGATGGGTTGAGAACTGGCTGAACAATAGAGCTCAGAGGGTCTTGATCAGTGGCAGAGAGTCCAGTTGGTGACCTGTAACTAGCTGTGTTCCCCAGGGGTCAGTTCTGGGTCCAGTCTTATTCAACATCTTTATCAATGGCCTGAATGAAAGGCTAGAGTGAACCCTCAGCAACTTTACTGATGATACAAAACTGGGAGGAGTGGCTGATACACTGGAAGATACTTGTGCTGTTATTCAGTGAGATTTGGATGGACTGGAGATCTGGGCAAAGGCAAACCTAATGAAGTTCAACAAGGATAAGTGTAGAGTTCTACACTTGGGGAGGAACAACACCATGCACCAGTGCACATTAGGGATTGACCTGCTGGAAGGCATCTTCACAGAGAAGGACCTTCAAGTCTTGGTGGACAATAAGTTATTTATGGGACAGCAATGTGCCCTTGTGGCCAAGAACACCAGTGGTAGTCTGGGGAGCATAAAGAAGAGTGTGTCCAGCAGGTCTATTGTGTGTGTATGTGTGAGAGGTAAGGGATGACATCAGCAGGGTAGGGATGGAAACTGTCTTAACTTTCTTTTGTGCTTTCAGTTGATGGTTGTGGCAGGAGAAAGCCAGTGTTTCTGAGTTTATTATAATTCTGAGTTTATTATAATATAATTATAATACATCTGAAAGTTACAAGAAGGTCAATAGGAAAAGATGCCCAAAACAAAAAAGAAGAAAGAAAAACAAAAGAAAAAAGAAGTTTCTCAAACTTTCTGAAAGTCTAAGACTATTTTAGCATGCACTTACAAGCCTTTTATTTCTCCTGCACCACTCATTTATCTCAGTAGGGACACATTACTGGTACTTCAGTTACACAGTACCCTATTTGGTACTTTCACTCAGTTATTCTAGCAAGTGTCAGTCAGGCAACATACACTTTGCAGTACAGGTCACTACCAGAGACACAGCACTTAGAAGTATTTATAAGCCAGCTATTACTCTCCAGGGGGAGAGATGATTTGCCAAATCCTCTAGAAGAGGAAGTCCATGCTGCTTCCTCCATGAGAGGAGATGTAGTTTCTCAGACAAGGACTGCTATTTGGCATCCTTGCCATTTGACACACTCACCATTCAAACCACCAAGAGTGAAGTTTCTGAGTGCAGGACACCACTCAGCTTCATACCCCCTGGGACATGAGAGTTTTGGTCCAGGTTTCCAAGGTGAAGAGTTTGCAACCTTTATTCCAGGCTCTTATTTTTTCAGAGATAAACCAGTGATTTTGGAACTTACACCAAGCACCTCCTTAATCTCCTTGTTAACATCCCCTGGCCACCAGTCTGAGGCTTGGACTACACAGTCTGATCTATTCTTTATTCCCCCAGAGAACTTCTAAAAATATTAAAGGTGAAAGCAATGCCTTCGTGAAGCAAAGTTTATTGAGGACTAGGGCATCATCAGAGTCTTTGATGTGATTCATTCCTCTCTGCAATTTGTGAAGAGAGCAATCCCTGAACAAAATGTGCGCCAACACACTAAAAAACAAATGAGATGAACTAGAAGGATCAATATAATACACATGGAATTTTTATGGGGAAAGTCTTCTCTGCTTAAATATAGGACTGAGAGGAAATTATGCCACATTTTATGAACTGCAAATCCCCAAATGCTTCTTGCTTGTAATCAAACCTTGTAATCCAAAATATGAGCAAAGTGACAGGAAATTCTTAGACCATTCTTTGTTTATTTGCTTATTCAGACTGATGTTATCCTGGTATAAGCTGGGTTTTTAAAAAGAAACTACTTGAGCAAATACAAAAAACTCTTTCGAGCAAGTGTGTCTCAGAAAGGAGATATTTATTTTATACTCTGTTTCTCTGCATTGGTGAAGAAATACAAGTATGAAAGCAGAGTAGTGGATGCAAAATAGATCACAGAGATTAGATTTAATATAAATTAGTAGTGGAAAATTAAAGAATTTCTGGGACTTGCCCTTGTGGTAGCCATATGTTAAGGGCTAGTCAGTAAACCTTTTTGCAATGCACTAAATTTGTGAGGTTGTAGTGTCCCACAGGAAAACAAAATACATCAAACAAACATACACACCCATGAAACAAACAAAGGAAACAAAAAAAAAGCAAAGCAAACCAGAATAAAACCAAAACAAATAATAATTAAAACCCCCCAACACATAAACCCCAAACAAAACAAAACAAAAAACAACCACCAACAACTAAAAAAGCACCAGGAGGCTTTGATATACAAAATGCAGAAAATCATTCATGAAATAATTGCATGGAATCATACAATCATACCTGACCAAATCACTCCAAAATATTTTGAAGCATGTTCCTTTTCTGTGTAAAGACATCATGATATACAAACTTCTCAATAATTCTTTCAAGCTGTAAGTTCTGATTTTATCACCTTTAGAATTTAATTAATAGCAAATTCATGTTTCTTTTCATAGCCTAATCCTCAAAGAGTTATACAGGTAAGGTTTTCTAAAAGTATAAGGAGACATCTTTGAAACTACATTCTGCCTTTCAGTAGTCCTACAGTTTCAGGAAAAGTGAATTTTATTGCACCTATGATTGTGGATCAGAGATTTCATGATTTTGTAGGAGATATGTTTAATTTGTGGACCTCTGGAAAACAAAATAAAGCAAGGAAAACATCTCTGTTTGTCTGAACTGTCAGTAAGTTTGTAAAGGAAAGCTTCTGTCTCCTATTGTTATAAGTTAGCAAATGGGTGTTAGCAAATGGGTACCAGACTTGCTTTCTTTTTAAGGCTTGATAAAGCCCTTTTTTTTCCTTCTATGACTACATTTGCAATAACATCTGAGTCTTTGGACTTATGTGAAGTTTATACTCTATGTTATGGCACTTGGTAATAAATTCTGTTCACAGAAAAAAAAAAAAAAGCACTTCAGCTGTAATCAGTGCTTAAAAAATTATGAGCAGTTTGTATAAACCTCTCTCTTTTTTTGGCACTACTAGAAGTCAGCTGTGATTTCAGAATATAATAAATGCATTTGGTTGAATTCCCTTGTTGTGCTGTGAGGAGAGCTTGTCTTTGGCTCATTTAGATTCTGAAGACTTTGTCCAGTGTCCAGATGCACTTTTAAAATGTAGTTAAGAGAATAATTACTGAATATATTGAAGAGCCTTTCCTATTTTTTTTTTCAGTTTATGCCCAGTAGATTTCACAATTGGCACAATTACTGCAAACTCATTTGGCAAAGAGCCATTAACTTCAATGGGAATCATGCCTACTACACTAGTTCAGTCTTCTCCAGTATTAACAATGTGCATTTAATAACTTGCAACTAACGGTCTTCAAAGCAGTCCTAAAATTGCTTGAGCTGCTTTTCACAGTGTGAGATGCAAGTTAACAGATCTGTGGCATGCAAAGGCAGAAATACAGCAATCAGTGCAATAATGCTGATGTCTTTTGCAGTATCTGTTCATGAATAAGCATGACTGAATAAAGGAACTGCAAGTCTGCATGAAGAAACTGCACCAGCAGCGTGCAGTGGATACTGTAAAAAGTAACGACGTGTGCTCTTGGTGGTTCTGTGGAAGGGCACAGAGGTGTCCATCTGCTGACCTGACCAGGAGTAACAAGATGCATGCTGATTCCGAGGAGCTAAGATCTGAGACATTGCCAAAGTGTGCCACGATTGGTCCAGAGCACCAACTACTGACCACTGCTACTTACCCAGGTAGGCATGAGTGATGCTGTGAGCCAGAACCCAATCAGAATGAAGGATAACTATAAAGCCATAAGGGTGTAAGTGAAAAGTGTTGGTGGCCAGATTATCTTTATTCTTTATTTTACCAGTTAGAGGAAAGGGGCCAGACAGAAATCGATGAGTAAGACACATCAACTTCTGGCTATGTGGCTGGTGCCATCATGAGGGCTTTGGCTTTTATGGCAATGGGACATCCTTTGATGATCATAACCTGTTAGGAAGGGATGGAATCCACCTGTCTAGAAGAGGCAAAGCAATCTTAGGCAGCAGGCTGGCCAACCTGGTGAGGCAAGCTTTAAACTGAAGGTCTTGGGGAGTGGGATACAAAATGGCAATGCTCGTGCCATCCCATCCAACTGGGGTATAATCACAGCAGTGACAAATGATCCTTAGCTTCCTTCCAAGATGAGCCAAAAGGCCAACTACCTCAATGGTGTGTATGGTTATGGTGGATCCTCTTAGAATGACAGAATCTTTAAGGTGGGAAAAGACCTCTAAGATCAGGTCCAGCCTTCTACCCAACACCTCCATGCCACTAGACCATGTCCTGAAGTGCCACATCCACACATTTTTTGAACACCTCTGGGGATGGTGACTCCAACAATTTCCTGGGCAGCCTGCTCCAATACTTAACTTCTCTTTCAGCAAAGAATTTCTTCCAAATATCTAATCTGAACTTCCCTGGTGCAACTTGTGGCCATTTTCTCTTGTCCTATCATTAATTACTAGGGAGAAGAGGTGGTGGAGTTACTTTTTTGTGACACAGCAACTGGAATGTATCAAGTGCTGCCTAAGGGGGAACAAAGAACAAGTGAAGAGCTTATGGGTAAGAATTAAACCTCAGGCTAATATGGGAGACACAATTGCAGGTGTTTACTACAGGCTGCATGATCAGGAAGAGGAGGTCAGTGAGGCCTTCTACAGACAGATGAAAATAGCCTCACAATCACAAGACCTGGTTCTCATGGGGAACTTCAACCACTCTGTTATTTGTTGGAAAGGCAACACGCTGGGCACACGCTGTCCAGGAGGTTTCTGCAGTGCACTGATGATAACTTTCTGACACAGGTGACAGAGGAACCAGTGAAGAGAGGTGTGCTGCTGGACCTTGTACTAATGAACAAAGAAGGTCTGTTTGGGGACATGAAGATTAGAGGCAGTCTTGGCTGAAGTGACAATGAGATGATGGAGTTCTGGATCCCACATGGAAGAAGCAGAGAAATAAGTAGTATTACAACCCTGGATTTCAGGAGAGCTAATTTCTCTCTCTTCAAAGACTTACTTGGAGGTACCCCATGGGTTAGGGCTCTAGAATGTACCAACTGTTTAATATTCAACAGCACTTGCTTCAAGTTTAAAATCAGTGCATCCCTTTGAGTAAAAAATCAAGCAAAGCCATCAATACTTATAAATATCTAAAGGGTGGGTGTCAAGAAGAGAGGGACAGACTCTTTTCAGTTGAGCCCAGGGGCAGGACATAGGGAAAGGGGCAAAAATTGGAACACAGGAGGTTCTTCCTGAATATAAGGAAAAAATCTTTACTGCGAGTGTGATAGAGAACTGGAATGGGCTGATTTTTGTTTAATTAAAGCCATTTGATGCCACTGACCTTTGGCCAGTGTGACTTCATGACTAATTTTTGGAAAGCAATTTGAACAAAACATTTCTATGGAAATATCTTTGCCAGAAAAGAAAGTAATTTATTGCATTATTGAAAATAGAAGAAAGATGTTCAAAGAACTTTTATACCTGTGAAAATTTCCTTCCAGCACATGAGAACCCATGAAAATTCAAAGCACCATGTCAACTTTTTGTTTTCATTCCAGGTCTGTCTCAAATGTATTTCCTTGAGCTTTCACAAAGAACAATAATTTCCTTCAGAATTATATACTGGATGAAAGTTTGCAGCTGAGCATTCCCTGTACAATATCCTGATAATGACACAGGCTATCTTCCACCTGCAGAGCAATGCAGGAGAGTTCCTGCAGCTCTTCAGAATCAATGGAAAGATTCCTGACAAAAGCAAATCTACTCCTAGTCCATTGCTGCTCATAAAACAGATATATATATTAACAGTGTGGTGGTAAATTCTGAAAAAATATATTGTGGGTGCAACAAATCAAAGCACATAAATAATAACCTTTTTCTTCTTGTCTGGTTCCATTTCTGTCTGAGGGTTTATTTTTCATTCCCGTCTCTAGTCAGTGCTGCACTCCCTATCAGTGTAGGATAGACTATGGAACTCCTGACAACAGGACTTCCTTGAAAAGGAATAGAGTTCTTCTTATTCAAACAAGTATCTTCATGAAAATGGGAACGTTGTCATGGATGAGACCCAGTTGGCCTCTCACTCACCACCCNGCCCCCCCCCCCCACCCCCCCCCCCCCCCCCCCCCAGTGGGATGAGAAGGAGACTAGGGAGAAAAAAAGGCAAACCCCTGTGCATTGAGAGAAGGAGAATTTATTAGAACAATGTGAGAAGAAACAGCAGTGATAACAATAACAGTAATGAAACGATGTACAAAGCCAGTGATATAACCACACCAAACTGCCTAAATCCACACCAAACCCCACCTGGCCCACCCTTCACCTTTCAATAGTGGACAATATTCCTTGGCTGTCTATTCTGGCTGTGGTCCCCTCCCAGCTTCTGGTGAAAAATTAACCCTTTCCTAGCCAAACCCAGGACAAAAGTGAACACAGATAAATTGCCACCTCTGCCAATTTTATCATTTCCTTGTTTAACTAGGCTGCTGTAGGAATGTATGAAAAATAACAGCCCAGCTATTAACATTCCTACCACAAATTTAGTCTTCAGTACCTAGAGTGAATACAAATATTAGGTCTTTGCAAAACATTATAATTTTCAGGCAATTATACTAGTGCACTGCACTTCGATGCTGCCATTTATTCTAATTTTCTTGGCTAGTGACTAGTCTGTTGCTTCTATTCTGACTGAATTTGTAGTGAAAGGCAGCTAACAAGATCCCTAAATGAGAAGGTATGCAACTACTACTCCAATGCTAAGGCAGGAACCATGTGTTCTAGTCAACTGTATCTAATGGATGCTTTTAAGTATTGTCTCCTTACTCTGGTTAACCCTCTTGCTTTCTTTGCCATTACAAGGCTGAGTCCATTATGCATCTGCTCAAAGACAGTATCCTCGAGATCTCAAGCATGCTTACTGTTATTGTTATCACTGCAGGGTGAGATGATACAATTTTCCCAGCCTAAGTGGTGGGGAATAGGCTACAGATCATCTTCCTCTCAACTGCACCAGCTCACATACCCACGGCAGGGCAACAGTCCATACTCTTCATCAGTGAACAGCTTGCAGAACTGCTTAGGAAGCCAGCCTTCCTTCCTGAGAGCATGCCCCTGCTTGAAACTTCACTGCACCTCTCCCAAACGGCTGAAGGGTTTAAACCTTCCTGGGAAAAAAATGTGGTCTGCTAGGTTCAGTAGGCCAGGCCAGGCCACCTGAAGTGATTTCATCACTTCCTAGCTGATGAGACGTGAAAGACAGGAACCATATGCTTTCTCTAGGTTCATTTCCCAGCAAATCTGTTAATGAATTAGGATGATACAACACAGAGAAGACAATATAACAATTCAAGCAGAATACCAATTAGGACAGGTGATTATTTTTATTCCTTAAATAATGATCCTGAATTTTCCAGGCATGTTAATAGCATAAACTGAAGCCAGTTCTGCTGTATATTAAAGAATACCATGGGAGCTCATATTTTGCAGTTCCTGGAACATTGTGATTCTTCAAAACTTTCTTCAGAAGTTTTTTCTCAAGAAATAAAGTCAGTTGCTAAGGCTCAAGGGAAAGTCAAGCCTCTATGGTTCAAGCACTGAAGAAAAAAATGAAAAGAAGCCCAGCTAGTGCTTGTGGGCTTGCTGTTTGTTTGTTTTTCATTCTCATGAAGCCAAATTAATTACGTTTTCATACCAAATTCAAGGTTTTGTGACCTCTTTTTTAAAATTGCAAGGGTTGCTCATATTTCCAGGACTGTAAGAATGGATTCAGAGGAGCAGGTGATGTTTGGCCGTGACTGCTGACCCCTGAGTAACCCAGCATCTGTATCTGGAAGTGTCTCCTTGCAATATCAGAATGGGTTTACGATGTTCCTTAAATGAATTCTCCCCTTTCTGCTTCTAACCTAATGCCTTCAAGAATATTGTTTAGGGTTTTTTCCCCTATTTATTTATTTATTTATTTTTAAAGCTGCAACAGACTTTTCAATGGATTATCATCAGTTTCCCTAGGCACATTGATCCTATAAAGCTAAGAGACAAATGATTAAATTAGGAGCTTAAATACACCTCAGTGTCAGGCTCTGAAAAAAAATAACAGTAAATTATATAAACTGGTCAATATAATCCATACCATCCAATGCAGGATGTGACATCCTCAAGCAGCATGTATTAAGTTTCTAATGCAATCTGCTGATGGCATTGTGAATTGCATATTTGTGTATCAGCGATGAGAAAAGACTATCCAAAAGGTCATCTAATCCAGGGTTTTTAAAAGGATTCTCTAATTGGTTTCTGAGAAATTCACAGGTCATTTTGCATGGTGTTTTCAGACCTATTTACAAGCTTGTTAAAATTAGCCTGCACTCTGTTGCTTCTTTAATTTTCCCTCATTTTGTTTGTTTACTTGAATACACAGGAATGCTTGTGTGGGCTTTTGAGAAGTGCTTTACTATTTTGGCAATTCTTTTGCACATCACACAGGGTACACAAAGCATACACTGAAACATATTGATTTAGCCTATTTCTTTCCCTTTTTAAGATGCTTATTTTTGTTTATAGTGCCTTTAGTGTTGTCTGTATTTTGTCTGTCATGAAGTGACACCAATAGGATTGTAAAAGCCCACAATGTATCTTTCAGTGTGGACTATACCCACTCTCTCAAACTCATGGGAGCTACACTCCTTTCGTTCAGCTGGGAGGCTGGTGATCTGCAGGGGGTAGGGAAAACAATCCTTTCAAGAATGGAGGAAGGGAAAAATGAGAAAAAAAACCCCATCATTTTAGTATAAGCAATTACTAGCTTTTTGTCTGACCATACCCCAATATCATATCAGCAGCTGGACTCCTTTCCTTTCTTTTTGCTCTCATTTTTCAATCCCCTTTCTAAGGCTACCCTTTCACATCAAAACTTGCAAACAGATGGGCAGCTCCAGAGAAAATTCCCCTGGGATGCCTCTAGGTCCCTGAAGTAGCTGTTTAGACCTGACTCTTCCCAGATCACAGGGTGCAAAAGCTCTGCCTCCACAGAAGCTGTCAGGTGCAGTTTAAAGCTCCCAGTTACATCTTCCAGGTTTGTTCAGGACTTCAATAGACAGCAGGTACTGCCCTTTTTATTCTTCAGTTTGTTCTGTCCTTTCTCTGTCAGGGACTTTTACTTTATCACGTTAGGAGTTGCCCAGTAAACCTTTTAAAGGGGCTCCCCAAAGTATTGCCTGTGCCTTTGTACTCCTAAGCCTGTGCAGAGAATCGTAAGCTTGTTATTAATATAATGGTCCCAAGCTCAACAAAGACTCCCACCTGCTCCTCCATGGAAGGGCGCCTTGGCTCCGTAACAATTAGCATCAATTACAGCAGGCTGGTCGGGAACTGCACGCCCAGCCCTCTGTGGGCTGCAGGTGCAGGATTATCCCCCTGACCTTTCACTCCCAGAGCCCCCTCTGATGATGGGAGCAGGAGGCAGTCAGCTGAGAGCCACAAGCCTTTCCCCATTTGTGGTGAATATTAGCTATTCATGTTATTTCCAGAGCACCAGGATTAGTTTCAGGAAACTACAGAGAGAGCAGGTTCCCTCTCCTTGGCTCGGGTTTGCCTTGCTGAGTGCTTCCATGATTGTGCATCCTCTCATTCCTCAGTAGCCATGCCCTTGCTGCAGGAAAAGTAAATTAATGATAGCATCTGTGACGGAAAACATAGTTGTAATAATAGTAATAATAATAATAGCAGTAGTAATAAAAAAGGAGAGCCCTACAGCTGCCTGGCTGAGTGGCAGACAATGGCATGCATGTAATACGCTTGGATAGACTTCTCTGTTTCATTGCCTTGGCTTTTAGGTGCAAATGTGATGCCAGACCCCGCTTTAGTTTCAATATGCACTGTACGAGTGGTACAAAGCCAGACATACTGCAGATAGTATAGGTAGCACACTGTCATGACAGATTAATTTGAAGAGATGTCAGGCAATTTATTTTTTTTTCAAACAAAACTGGTGAATTTACATGGTAAATTATATGTGAACACAAAAGGCACAGTATCTTCCAACTAGCAAAAATGAGCTTTTTTTCCTCTTTATGTTTAATCACTGTTCTTTTTTTTATATGCCTTCAAAAGAAATAAGGGTAGGCTTTCTCCCCATGGACAAGTAACACTCTTTATACATTGCAAGTTCTCTATATACTGAGTATTGTATAAATTCAGTGTTCATTTGTGATGTACACATACATCACACTATTGTCTCCTTACAAATACTCATCAACAAGTAGAGGAAAGGGAGGGAGAAATAAAACAAATCAATTACAGAGAAAAAGAAAAAGAATACTTTAAGCCATTGCTCATCCAGAAGAGCAGGGAGGAGCAGAGAAAGATTCCAGAGCAGCACAGAGCAGCTGGACCTGGGCTAGAAGCTGCTAAGGGAGAGATGAACCCTTTGATTATTCCAGTAAGTCCATCCCATTGAAAGGAAGACAGATAAAATATCCCCCAAACCTGTGTATTTGTTTCAGAAGTAATTATATACTAGGAGAGCAGTGCACGTTGTGTATCTGGTTTTGTTTGCTTTGTTGTTTATTTCAAAAAGTTTCTGACATTCTACCTCTAGAAATATAGATTGCTTTACAGATATTCTGAACTGGGGCATTGGATATCACATCATCCAGGGTTTATCTTTTGGTGGAGAAATTTGACAAGGAAATTAGAATGACTTGAAACTCCAAATCATGGATTTGGCATCCATAATCTGAAATATTCACACTGATGTTAGTTCTTTAGGTTATATGGACGATGACAGCAGCAAGGGATCAGCACAAGTGTTCTCAAAGAAACACTGCTTGAGTTTCTTTAGTGAGATATTGGAACAGGCTGCCCAGGGAGGAGGTTGAGTTGCCATTCCTGGATGTGTTTAAGCATCACTTAGATGCAGTGTCTAGGGGGTAACTTGTAGTTAATGGTTGGACACGATGATCCCAAGGGGCTTTTCCAACCTAAATGATTCTGTGATTCTGTGATTCTCTTTTGGTTTAGGCATAATACCACAACACCTTTTACATATCTGTGAATTAAATATAATTCTGGCAATAAAACAGTGTAAAAATAGAGTGGGTAAAAGAAGAACCAATTGTATGGTTAAGTTGGATACATTTAATTGGGCATTACAATGATTATAGCTCATTCTTAAAAACCAGTAACATAAGGGCTTGGAATAATGCCTACTAATAATTATGTTCTTCATCATGGAGGTTTGTCTTATATTTAGTTAGAAATTGTCACCTTTGCACATGGAAGGTGTGATTTCTTTAGCATAGAGAAGACACGGTAGATCTCACTAAGGGATAATTATTCGGTCCATTGTGTATTTTTGTGGAGCAGGAGATGTTGTGGGCTTGAAATCACTTCAAAGCTGCAAATATTTTTAATGGCAGACACTGTGTGGACTTCATGCCAGCTGGAGTATTGCATGTAAGTAAGGTTGTAGTTCAAACCTTTATGGTAACAAAATAGTTAAAAAACCTCCCACCTTACACTGTTCTCCACATAAGAGAGACAAATCTTCCTTGAAGCTAATAGAGTGGTTGAGATAGAAGGCCATATCTGAGGTCTGTTAAGGTCTTTTCTCCTAAGATTTTGGTGCAGGGAGAAGGGCAGACCCTTTGTTTTTGGAAGAGGGGTGATTTGGTTCTAACCTCTGTAGGAACTTTATGCACTAGAGGAGAGAGGTTTCCCACTGCTAGGGAACATTTTGCATGCATACAGGGGCATGGGAGTAATTTTTAACTGACTTGACAACTTAGTCTGGGAGTAAGTAATATTAAAACAAAAGAGAGAGGGCCTTTTTTTGCTATAAACGCTGTAATTTCACTTCTGAAGGCATGCTGGCAAATTGAAAATAACTGTATTGTGATGCATCAGCTGCTGGGAAACAGTAAAAGTGACAGAAAAATATCCCCCATTGGAGAGGCTGCTCTCCTCTGAGCAGTGCTTGCAAGGATGCCAAAACACATCTCCTGCGTGGATCTCATCCCCTCCCCGTTGAAATAAATAAGTCCATCTTTGAGGGGAGTGTAGCTGTAAATACAACACAGACAAAGGCTAGTTGTTGAATTACTGTTCGAAGCACAAAGAAGGAATTGAAGGAAAGGAGAAGGGAGGGGAAATCCCTCCGTGTTTATGAGCACACATCAAAGAACCACTTCTAGAAATCTGAACACTCAGATAGGAGGGGGGGGAAACAAAGCCTGACAGGAAACCTGAAACAATTCAATAAACTCCATTGTGCATACCCATTTAGCAGGTTCAAGTTACACTCTTACACAGGCATGGGAGGCTATGTCCTGAGAGTCAGGACATGTGAATACGTGTGTGGTGGATCCAGAAAGCATGCTAAATAGGTATAGGGGTATCACTGACATGTACCTGAAAATGTATTTTTATGTTTTCCAGTTTGATAGAGTTAAATCATGACCCCATTTTTTCATTCACTTAATAAATTTTGGAGTTTTACTTATTTTTTACTGATTTTAGGCTTAGTGTAAATTGTAGGAAATGAGTTAATTAAGGACTTCAGCATGCAGTCTGGTGTAAAATATTTGTGTCATTGAAAAATATATCACGTGAACTCCTAAATACTAAAATTAATGGCAAAACAAAGCCTATGACTTAACATAGCATTTTTTTCCTTCTTTATACACACCAACATATTCATAGATAGGTGTGATATTTCTCCAGCATATATGTAAGCATATTTTCATTACAGCTATTTCTGCTTCTGATCTTGATTAATTCAAAACGTCTTCTGCATCATGCCTCTGCACTTAGGTTGGAAAGGTAGCAGTGACTTTTCTGTTACTCTATGCAAAATACAATATGAATATCATGGTAAACAGTTAACAGTTTTAAACTATAAAAGTTCATGTGACTGTGAACAAACATGGCAAATTTATACTGTCTTTTTTTTTTGGCTTTAATTAGCAACACCTTTGGATACAGAAGCATCTGGATCATGTTATCATCTGCAGATATGACACTGGAGGACCTGAGATTTATTCCTGCTCGTTAAGGCATTCGTTTTACTCCCAATTATATTCAACCTTTTGCTATACAGGATAATACCAAAACTACACCTGGCATATAATTTCCTTCTTCTGCTTTGAGATCTGTGGATTGAGGTAGTTTAGGATTGAAATACAACACTCTGGTTCCAGTTACTGCAATCTATTCTTTAACTGAGAGGTAGGAAAGAACAGGCTATTCATTAACAACAAAAGAGCCAAATTTCATTTTTTTTTCTTTGCTTCTGGTATTATTCAACTTTTTTTAAGGGATCTTGTAGTAGTTGTTAGTTAAATTCATCAGCTCCAGAAATAGGTTTCATAAATAAAATAAATCAAGAGGTTAATAAATACCACTAATAAATCCTAATTTTTCTGGCCACCTTTGGGTTGTACTAGATAATCCTGTCATTCATTACAGAGGATAATAAATCATTACTTGCTTGATCTGGCTCTCATACCACCTTTCAATTGCAGCTTCACAGTGAGATCCACCTCAGTCTGAGATGGGTGCCTATATCAGTGACAGAAGTTTGATCCAGACTGTTTGTCCAGCCTACTTCTGCAGGGAATGGAAGCCTTCCAGAAGGCAAGTTCTTCACCCTATCTGAGACAGTAATCATAAGAGTTGGGCTGAAGTACCTTCCAGTGGTATTGGTCTGTCCCCATTAAGTCTACAGAATGTGCAGGACTGTTAAATACTTAACCCTTACACAGTACCCTCAGAAATTCCAAACTTCAGGCATTTATTACCTTTAAAAAGTCTGGCGTTGGATCTTGTGAAGTGCTTTGTTGCTTTTGCCTCGTTAAAATCAAAGACTGCTAGGAGAATACGCACCTTTGAGGAACAATAATTGTGACTTTGGGCTGCATGTGACAGTCTGAGCAATTTGAGGAGGGCAGATCTTTTACATCCATTGTAGCCTTTACTATTTGGGAAGCACGTTAGAGACACTCCACTGCTTAAATTTCCTCTATGGCTAGAACTCATCACCTGTGTTGTCTTCAAGCTCAGGAGTATCCTTGTTCATGAATGTCATCTCCAGACTGACTACAACTGCAGGTCTGTCCAATCACAGCTCCTTTGCTGGGGTTATTACAAAGCAGGTTAAGCTGTGGTCTGACCTTGCAGTTCACTTCTCTGCCAAAAAGAAAGAAAAATGGATGTACAAAAGCTCCCAGGGCAAGAAATGAAAATTGAGACAATAAAGAGTCACTTCTGACCACAGCAAAATGCTGATAGTAGGAAAAACATATTGCATCAAAAGCTATATATAAATTGAATGTGTAGAATAATGTATTATATTGTTCAACATACTAAATGAAAAAAATTAAATGGAATTCACATCTTTGCACTGATGTATCAAAAATATCACCTCAGATTTTAGAAAAAGACCTCTGAAAATTCAGCAATGTCCAGTTTTATCGTGATTTATTTCATTTTTTCCCTTTAATGACTATCTTGAGATGTTTCCTTTATGAGCATGCTTATCAATTAGAATCAAGCCATATCTTTCTGCATCTTCTGATACATAGATCTCGTCTATTCACCCATTTTGAAGTAGATTTCCAATATCTGAAGTATTCTATTTCATTTTCCAAAGCCTCTCCAGCTTATCAACTCTTTCAAAATTATTCTAGTTCTCATCAGAAGTGGAGATAGTAATCTAGTGATGGTCTGACTAGCCTGCATGTGGAAGAACATTGTCCTAGTAATTTACTCCCTTGGTCTTCTTACTCTCCAGGGAAACCATTTTCAGTAAGTTTTTAGTCCTCAGCCTTTCCCTTCTTGCTTCCCAAAGTCATACCAGAAGTCAACCACATAAGAATGCAACTTCTCATTCTCCTGAGAGAAATTTCTGCTAATAAGGGGTATACAGTTTTACACAGACTGCATCATACATAGCATTACTTGTCAGGCTCTTTACAGAGATGCATGGCAAGAGAGTGAGAGACATGGTCAAAGACTGAAATAGCAGAGGTTTGTACTGCATACAATGAAAAAAGATTGCTGTGCAGATAGTTATGGGTGGAACAGGCTTACTGGAAAGGTGGAGCATCTCCACCCTCAGAGATTGTGCAGTCCTCCCTCAATAAGGCCATGAACAGGCTGGTCTGACCTCACAGCTGACCCTACCTGAGCAGGACATTGGACTAGAGAGCCCCTGAGTGTTCTTGCAACCTGAGTTAACTTCTCATGTCAGGACAAAAATGCAAAGTTTACCAAAGGGACCTGAGGTGTCTGCACAAGCTGATTCCTCTCCCTTGGCAGCACTTGACCAAATGAGGATGGAATGTGGGAGAATGCTGGCCACAGGAAGCAGGAATGAGGAAGTCTGCCACAGAGAGGGGCAGTTTAGACAGAAATTTGAGTCCATGTGTTCTAATCTTTCCAAAAGCATTTGGGGCATCATATTCTGTGGGGAAATGCTTATAAGAAATTTAATTCTGTATAGATTTTTATTCTAGAATAGAACAGATTCTATCATACTAGATGGAGCACTGGAAACTTGTCCATGAATATTCATTCAAATTTGAACACGAATTTAGTTCTGACCATGCTAATGACCCTGTCTTTCCAAAAACTGGGTAAAATAAATGTGTGCATTCAGATGGAGATATTTCAATTTACAGTTGTGCTTTGTATAACTTATTTGCTTATAATTATATGTTTAGATGAAGTGAAATGAAAATCAATGTACTTCCCACTATATGAAGTTGACAAAGGAGGTTTTAATGGTTTGAAGAGACCTGAGTTGGAAAGATCTTTTATTCAAATGCAATGTGCAACAAGAGATGACAGAGAACACTGGCATGTTGTATCTCATAATATTATTGATGATAAAGAGAAAGACAAAAAGGAACTACTAAGTGGCTTGAGAGAATAAGTTAAAAATCTGAGATATTAAACATGTGGTGGCAGCAAGGTGTCCACTGCAAATGTCACTGCAGGAAGACATCTTTGCTTAAAAAAGTAAAGAAAACAAGGTAGAGAGCAGTTTTGATTTAAACAGCATTAAAAAAACTACTTCTACTTGAAGCAATGGTAATAAACAATAGTTGTCTGAAACTGTTGGCCCTTTAAAGGACCTTGTCAAATAGGTTCATCTTAGAGGCTGTTTTTATTATGATGGCATAGATAGAAAGATGAAATACCCAAATACAACAACGCAAAAGTCCAGTTGAAAGACTTTATTCCTTTTTCACACGTTCATGTTGCTGACTTGGGTGGAGATACCTTTCATAAGAGTAGACTAGTGGCAGGAGAGTGGACAGACATGGTGTCAGTAAAAGGCAATTGGCACATCTGACAATGTTGTTTGAAAAATTTGCCCTTAAATATTGATAATATTACTGGTAATCTGACTCTAATCAGTCTGTGCAAATGTCTGTTAACAAAACCAGGTTCATGTTGATCAGCCAGAGATGGTGTCTCTATTGCTGACTTTAGAGTTAGGTTCACCTCACTGTACAAAGAAAGATAGGCATTTTAAGTCAGTGATGTTTCAAGCTAACTTTTGTGTGTCTGGTTTGGATATCAAATTCCTGCTGCATGCTGTCCATGCTGTATGTAATAGGAATAAAATGCCTCACTATGCCACAGTACTGCAATTTAGTGCAGTAAATTAAAGGTAAAGGCAAAGTGTTTATGAAACAATATCATTTCATTGTCCTTAATCCCTGTTTTTCTCCTGTATCTAACCAGACAATTTTAATTCAAAGTCAACTCAAATAGCTGTATGAACATTCCCGATGCCTCTCCATGAGCTTTCTCTTGGGTGAATAATAATTAGCAAAGACAGTTGGGAAACAGAGCTGCCAGCAGAAGGCTGGACTGGTGCCCTCCGCTGATGAGGTTCGGCTGCTGCACATGCGCTGCTGCTGTGCCCTGGAAGGGCTGGGATGCCAAAAGGGAACACTTGTCGGCATGAAACAGCACAACCTTCTAAAAAATCTTGGAAGCATTTAAGGCCTAGTAATTGGGCGTATTCTGGCTTGGTTTCCTTCCAAGTGGGTTCCTCTCCAACTCTTCCTAGCTTGGAAATATTAATGAATTATCTTTATTGCTGAGCAATGCATTTTCCACAAAGAGCTGTTCCAGTTGTTTAAATGCATTTGCTTCACATTCATCCACATAGGGGTATTTTTTTTGCCCACTTTCCACAGCAAGTCTAGCAAACACGCTTAATATCTGGGAAAAAAAAAAAAAAGAAAAAAAAAAGAGTGCTAACCTCACACATTTTTTGAAAGCACTATTCAAACTGGGGACTTAATTAAACTTGGCCAGACAACTGATTTGATTTTTCTCATCTGCTTGCACAATGTAAGTGTATTGTTGTTTGTAGCTACATAAACTTTAAAACTAAACAGTGGAATTTACACATGATACTGCCTCTTCCCAATCCCTGACCTTTAAGAGCTGAAGTGGAGAAAATAGGATAAGTTTTGTTCTGTTTTCAGGATTCTTATGTCAGATGTTATACTCATGAAATATCTGACACAAGACAGAAATAGTTCTGTGTGGATAAGACTAACAATGTATCATAGTTTTTGGAGGGTAGGAAGTGAATGATAAGCTTAGCATGAAAGAAATATAGACCAAAAGGGAATCTCTGAGGAAATCCTAAGGTATTTTGAACAAATCAATAGATTTTCACTTTTTCTTTATTGACGGTTTATGAAGAAAATTGGAAAATGTATTTTATCTCATTCTTGTTGATGAATTAGTCACTATTTCTAGCCAGGATCTAGTGAGCTATGTTTTCCTCCCTTGAAATTCCCTCTTAGACCTAGAAAATGGCTGCTACAGAAGCGTTTACAGCTTGAGCAATAGCCTACTTACTGGGTCACTTGCAGTGAAAGTGGAATATCTCTTTTCATTTCCTTCCTCCCCCTAAAGCATTTGAAACACAGCTTTTTCCACCACACAGAAGACCGACCTCATAAGTCAGCATGATGAGTTAAGGGTATTTTGGGTGGGAAAATCAGCATTGCTACAAATGCAGGGACATTTACTAATTCATTGCCAGCATCTCTGGACTGAAACTCATTGAATGGGGAAATCTGAGCAAGCCACCTATTACAGGAAGAGCAACTACTGCAGATTGTCTTTTGCTTTTATTTTTATTTCGTAATAGGAAAAGGGTTAAAAATAACAGATTCAACTTGTTCTTAGGAAAAAGGAAAAAAAAAAAAAAAACAAGAAAAAAGTGATGTATGTCAGCATCATGTGGTAGGAAACTTTTAGTCAAAAACATGGCAAGTTTCAGCTCATCTGGGAAGAAGAAGGAAAAGTAGTACTGTCATATCAGCAATTGCCAGGTGTATTTTTGTATATTTAAAATGCAATTATGGCAATATTTTAATTCTGCAAGCTCATCTGTTGAAAGACTGGTTAAATAAAAGAAATTTAAAAATACATACAATTAAAAAAAAAAAAAATTAAAAAAAAAAAAAATAAAAAAAAAAAAAAAAAAAGAAGGAAAAAAAAAAGAAGATTGCCAACTTCACTGAGGGAGAAAGTGGAAGCAGAAAAGCCTGACTGGCATGCAGCCATCAAGAGGTCAGAAGTTCAGATCTTGGTCTTGTTTGTTTATTCCTAATCCACCTCTATACAGAAAGAATGACAGCTTTCAAAGGGAAAATAAGTGAATTGAAGACTGATAATTCCTGACGTGATTCCAAGTTGGAAAGCAAATAAATTAATCAGATAAAAATAATTTTCACAGTGACAATGCTCTTATTACTCTAACAGCTCCAGACTGTTAGTGTCTGCCTTCTGAATTTTTCCAGTAACCACCTTTTCTCTCCTGCTTCCCTTTGAACTGCTAATTAATCATTTTGAGCTCTCCTGCATTTAATGTCCATCTTTGAAACATGTGGCCTCACACATGCCTCTTTCAATTAAATGTGGTGGCAACGCTGGCTTGTAAAGAAAAAGATGAAATCAGCTACAAGCAACATTTGTAATTAGCAGTGGAGCTGGACTGCTTGCCACAGCCCCTTGCCTCTCCATGTTGGAACTGTGTTTAGTACAAGACATAAAGATTAGAAGTAGGTCATACCAGTGACTCATGAATAGTTAACAATTTAGCTACTGTCTTGAGTAACTGTTGGGAAAAGGGGCAGGGGGGAATGACTGCAAATATTAATCTATAGCAGCAAATAATCCATTGCCTTGGACTGTTCCAAACGGGTCAATGGACAGGCACCCACTTAAAAGGGTAATTTTTACAGGAGTGTGTTTCTGAAAAATGCAAAATGAGACATAATTGAATAGTAGTTAATAATAGCAGCTTTTATATGTGCAAAACACACGAAAAAAAAGAGCAGGAATATGCTTGCTTTGTGGAAAAGGCAGTTCACATTGAAACCATTAATGTTTCTGACTTGTTATTTATTGGCCTGTTCAATTAATGACTAATGCAGAGAATGAAATGAGAAATATGACTGCCCTACTGAGAGTAAGTTAAAAGATAACCTGTCATGTGCCATAAACATTCATCACACTTTCCATTACCTATTGTATTTTAATTGGTAATTAATAATACGAATGCAACTGAACATAGGTGCAGTACCTGTAGTAGGTGATTGCATGAAGGATGGGCTAGAGAATTCTGTATTTACTCCTGCCTCTGCCACAGATTTTTCAGCCCTCTGACAAATGATATACTTGACATGAAGGAATTTAATCACCTAAATATGCACAAGAGAAAACAGTAATATGCACAATGGTGCACAAGAAAGCTATTAAATTTTTTGAAGAGCTGGCTGCCTAGCTCTTACTCAAATAATAAATTGGAAAGTGTCTGCAAAACAGAAAACGCCATTTGCTAAAGTAAGTCTGAAGTTCCCGATGAATTGTGCAGTTAAGTAACTTTAAAATTTTTGTCTCATGCCCAGAAGTTATCAAGTAGTAGGGCATGGTGTAATTTAGAGTCAAATTTACTCGGCAGTAATTTCCTTGATTACCTATGCCCTGAGTTTCTCCATCTGTGAAGCGAGTATTGCAAAACACTTCCCTCCTTCGCAAGCTTTTCTAGGATTACCTCTCTCTGAAGACATTTCATGTTGAACCAGTCCAAGTGGTAAATCTCCCCCTAACATTTCTTAAGAGCTGCAAAAGCTTTTGTACTTCCACCCTTCCCATACATAAGTCATACATATCTGTGTTGGAAAGCTATACCGAAGCAAGCAGATTCTTCCTCATGAAGCTATAGGGACACAACAGGATCAATCTATAATCCCCCATTCAGCACCAGGGAATGAAGTAGAAAATCTGTATCTGATTATAAGTCTTTTTTTTTGTACACATTTTGGCCAGAGACAGTATCTTATCCAGCTTTACCCCTAAGCATACTTCCATCTTAAACAAAGGGAAGAAAACTCTGATGAGGATCAGACTGTGTTGTAAAAAATTCTTCTATTTTGTTCTAATGAATATCACAATGATTTTATTGTCTTATGTCCCCGTAGTTAGAGAAACAGAAATTTCCCTCAGGTATTATTGTTATCATCCTCTCTTATGAAGTCTTTGTCAATAATTGCACCATATTTTTTCTAATGTAAGATGACACTATTAACTTTTTAGGATGAAATGAAAAGAATGCCCGAAGAGATACTGTATATTTCTAGAAGATATTAAAATTGCTGCTAAATTACAGATATAACTATTTAGTTAATTATCTTAGTGAAAATAATAGCTCTGAATATTCTCTCTTTTAGACAAAAGAAAACCAGCAGTTGTTATATGAAATCAAAGAAATTGCACATTTGTATAGCCACTGCCACATAGAAGATGCATAAAAGACTCTTCTCTTCTTTGTTAGGAAGCTTGTTCTGTGTGTCTGTGTGTGTTGTGTTTTCTTCCAAGGGTAAACTAGGATTTTTCATGTTTGCAGAAGTTACAGATGACAGAGAGTATGGCAAATGTTTGAGATGGTGGACATGCCCCACAATACAAAACGTGGTAGGATCTCCCACAGCAGAAGGGACCTGAAAGAAGTAAAGGCAGTAAGTATGTCTTCCCACTATGGGTAGTGAACCTTTGGAGAATGAGGTCCATCACGGGTAGCTGAGGGAGGCAGGCAGAACCAGCACATTCAAACGGGTGACCTCAAGCGCAGATATTGAAAAGATGAGGCAGGGTCATATGATGCTTCACACAGCAGACTGCAGGAAGCAACCAGGATCCCATGGCCTCCTCCTCAACAGATCTTATTGCCACTGCCAGAGACCAAGTAGTGTGCTAAAACTATGTAGATCAGCTCCAGTGGAGAATTCTTAAGTTTTGCTCTTAAAAACGCTTCAATTTCATCCTTTAATAAAAAAGATTCTGTGGAAAAGGTGAAAAAAACC
Source organism: Chloroceryle aenea (assembly GCA_013399075.1). Lineage (NCBI taxonomy): Eukaryota > Metazoa > Chordata > Aves > Coraciiformes > Cerylidae > Chloroceryle > Chloroceryle aenea. The sequence goes on from VWZY01010446.1 coordinate 372,255, forward strand.
CATATTTTTATTTAGATAAGGTGAGATCAAAGAAAACAGAGTATTAAAAAAACATCACAAACCTTTATGATTTAGCTTCTCTCTGGTAGAGATGTCTGTGGCTTTTGACCACAACACTACAACACAGCCCTCTGACATGGTAAGAAATTGTGCTTTTTTCAGATTTACCTGTTAATGTGCAGATGGTATTACCTACAGCAAACCCTTAATTTTATGTGAGAGAGGAGAAGAAGCCAAACAGCAGAAAGAGCTGCAAAAGCAAGCAAAACCCAATGTGCTGGGTGGCATCTGTAACATAGCAGCCACCTAGGTCTCCTTCCTTCCCATCAGCCACAGCCACACAGCCTCCTTTGACTCTGGAAGCATTCAAATCCCAATTATGCCTTATTATTCCCAGTCACATTAATTTTGGATGACCAATCAGTACAGGCAAATTCAACAAGTAGCTTTAGTTGACTCTGGCCCTTCCCTTCCCTTCCCTTCCCTTCCCTTCCCTTCCCTTCTTCCCTTCCCTGTTCCTGCAGTTAAGACAGGAAATTTAGCCTGCAAGGATTCAGTCTCTCACATCCATACATGCCAGAATATGGTCACATGTTGAGTTTGAGCTTTGCAAGACTGCCAAGTTCAGCCTTGTCAGTGCTAACAGACAAAAATGTTCTCCTTGCCAGAATTCAGGCCTTTACTCCAGAGTGAAATTTCAGCATTTCCATCAACAAGCACCAATCTAGCCATAAAAATGATGAAATTCACAATTAAGATTTTTATTTTTCTTTTTAATAGATTTGTCCCAGTCTGGACATTTTCAAGAAAATGAAAGGATTTTAGAAGGGAAGAGCTTAGGATGTTAATGGAGTGTGAACAGATAGGAAAAGGGGGCCTCAGCAAAAAGGATGCCTTCCATGATTATAATCTCATGAATATATTTGAAGCTTCAAATATTTTACAGCCTAGTTTCAGAGCTTTATGCAGTTGGCAAGATATTCATTCTCCAGGTAGGTGAATAGATGGAATGGGGATTCAGCTTGTTCTCCAGTGGTTTGCAATAACATAGCAAAACCAGCTCTGTCTCCCCACAGCTCTTCCTGATTCGTGTTCTGCCATCTCTCTTGGCATTTCATTCTTATGCCACCAAGGGACCATCTCTAACATTTCTTCTAATGGGGGAAAACCCCCTGCTCTTTTATTTGTGTAGGAAAGAAGAATAAAAAATGGCCTGAGCAAAATTGCTTGAATGTGTGACATCCTGTACCGGAGTGATACGTGCAATAACAAACTTGCTGTTGTCTACACAAAAATGTCTAGCTAGCATCAGCACAGAAGAAAATCCCAACCAAAACAGTGTGCCAGACAGTGCTTCAGTGCTTAAGGCTGTTGTAAATTTTTTATTAGAGCTGTCTGTACACCCCAAAGGCCGAAGCCATTTCCAGAGGCCTAGCTGTTGTGTGCATGTGACAGCTCTCAGGTTTGTGCAGAAGCAGTGGAAAGGACAGTCACTGAGGAAGTCTGTACTGTGTGTTGCTGCTGCCTTTTCAGTCTTCCAAGATTCATGTTAAATGATGCCTTTAATAATCTTTCTACGTGGTGGTCGTATATGAAGAAACGATAAGCCCCTCAGGGACAGTCAGTTATTATTTGACCTTGCTGTCATTATAGATCATGCTGCTTTATTTTGTGGACTCTGACATTTTTTTTCAACAAGCATCTGAACCCGAGATCAAAACTTGACAAGAGTTCTCTAAGAACACTGTTGGATTGAAGGATTTGATATCTGTTGTATCTCTGCAAAACAAGGAAAAGTGATTTCTGACACCATTTGAAGTATTTAACAGTGGGATGGAGAGGATGCCAACACAAAGAAAGGTAACAAGAATACAGCAGTTTGCTAGATAGCTGAGGGACCAAAGATATACATGACACAGAAAGTTAGCAGAGTGAACCAAGTTAACCTACACTTCCAACTGAAACACAGCATAGAAGAAATCCACTTTACCATAGTGTCTTCAGCTCTACAGTGCAGCTTTTTAATTTGAGCTCAATATCACAAGCTGCAGCCTTCAACATTTCTCAGCTTCTACAGATTGCGGTAAAACTTTGTGTCCCTTGAAAACCCCAGCACCTCAAGGGGTCAGAACCTCTATCCCAAAAGTAAAAATAGACCAGAAGCTCAGCTCTTTTCTATGGAGTACAACAGTTTTAGATTTACAGGCAATATTTTGATAAGGAAGAAATGCTGGGACTTGCTGTTGCTGTTGTTTGCTTGTTTTACCTTTCTTTTAAAAATTCCAAAGCCCTTTTGTGAAGCTTGCAAGATCCAGTGAGTGAAAGCTGTGTGTGATGAGAAGCAGGAGTTCCTTAAAGGACTATCTGATAAGCCCTAAAGTAAAATTGAGTTGTATTCACTTTAAGGTTATCTGCAGAGATTCCACTACTGAACAACAAGTTCACAGGAAATTGTAAATATAAAAGCCAAGCACTTGTGATGATTTTAAGAACACATGTGTCATGAAAAAGGATCATTCCATCTTCATGGAGTCACAGACTTTAAAGGCCAGAATTTACTTCCTGAAAAACACAAGCCAGAAAACTTCACCCAATATATTTGGTACATGATATTTCCTTTCTTTGAATGAATTGCCAGTAGTATTAACCTGATAGGGTGATTCAAATAGTTTCCACAGGCAGTTTTAGGAAATGCTGTTCTTTGAATGAATACCTACACGACTGGTCAAACCCTTCTCTGGTGGATGAGCAGTGAACTGGAATTACAGATGCCACAAAGCTGCCCCAGTAGTGTGTGCTGGGAAAAAGGACACCACTAATGTATGATTCCTTAGTCCCTATAAGCAGTAAACATAAGTCTTGCTCTGAAGCAACATCAGCTCATACTGCCAGGAATTTGTCTTTTGCATTAACATTATCTTCCATGTAACTGTGGAATTGTCAGATTTGCATCAAGGGCTTATGAAGCAAGCAAAGTATCAAACACAAAGAAACCAACAGCATTATCTTTGTGAGTCAGTAGTCAGCATATCAAATAGCAGACAGGTGAGGAAGACAACATGCCATCCAACAGGCTGAACTGGTACAGAGAGCATGGAGCAGGGCTGTTTGTCTTAAAATGTTCTCTTTTCTGTATTAGAAAAGATTCTGCGGGTCTTATCACTAAAGAAGATTTCTTTTTTTTTCCCCCTCAGATTATACTCTGTCAGCTTTCTAAGATATCTTTTTTTTTTCTCCTAGACAGTTTGTATTTTTCAAATTGTAACATCTCCAATACAGTGGCACTTGGATTACAGCCTTCCCTTGCTCTCTTACTGCTTTGCTTTAATTAGCAGTCTCTCTGTAAAATCAAAGTCCTTTCCTCAGCTGTCAGCAGACTGAATTGGTACAGTCTAACACTCTGATTTTCCCTGCTTTTCAACAAGATACAGCCTGTGGTACAGCTGAGCAGTTGCCTGAAAATGGCTACAACTCTCCCTCTTTTTCGAGACCTGCTGTAAATCTCAGCTGGAAAGAATCCTGGAAGAACAACTGTTGTACAATCACGTAACAGCTGCACACTATACCTGCCATCTAATACCCTGTCTCTGAGCCTAATATTGTACCCCTAAAATCCAATGTTTTGCTTTCACAGCTACAGAAGCAGAGCCCTCCCTCATCTCATGAGCGGGATTCATTGCTGCCTTGCCAAAGCCTGACACGGCGTGACAGTGAGCCCTGGGTGCAGGCAGAGCCAAGGGATGAGTGAGGCAGCCAGGAAGGCTGCTCCTTCCCCATCAGTGGCTTTGCACATGCTCAGAGCAGAGAAGCCATTTCCCTCTCAGGTGTCCATGCTCCCTCCTGTAAAAGGTTTATAAACTGTCCCCTGGCCCAAGAATAAGAAGATAAAAAAAAAAAGGGGGGGGGGGGGGAA
>VWZY01010446.1:385244-401859 GCA_013399075.1 Chloroceryle aenea
TCATTAGCTCAGTTAGGTTTATCTCTTGAAAATGTCTTACCCATTAATGCCAGGGAGGAAGAGGGATGGTTTTACCATGAAAGGAGAAGCAATAGCATGGAGGGAGTTGGGAAGGCTACCTATTAGAATAGCACATGTGAAATTCCACTCTGACAAGCAGAATAAGGAACTGCTCACGATAACGAAAAACAGGGCCTCTGACTTGTTTTGTTAATCTTCATGAAACAGGCTCAAGTGTGAACCCTTCACTGGGGTTTTCTAGAGGAATCCACACACTCTGTAAGGATATAGACATGGGCACAGGGCTGCCACAGTATTTGTGCTGAGGGACCCAAGGGGAAGAACTGGCAAAGAGGTCCCTTTTTGCAAACATGCTGTTACTGAAGCTCCCTGAGCTATGCTGCATGTTGTTCCATCAGCTTCAAGCAGCTAGCCCCAGACTTGTGATACAGTGGCTGAGTGCCTGCCCTCTGCCTGGGGACGGGGCTGGAGCTGGGGGCTGAAATGCCTGCCAATTCCTGCTGACAGAACTGTGCTGGTTGGGTGGCAAACAGCAGTCTCCTGGTAAAATACTCCCGCTTTCATTTTAGAAATACTGTCTGTATGTCAGAGATGTGTTTTCATGATGTAATGGCTAAAATATCCTATAGTATAATAACATTCTTATTCTCAATTATTTGCAGAGTGTATTTCTCCTGTTTTGAGGAGGGAGGAGGAGCCTGCATACTTATTTACTAAGCACTGGTATTTGAAAGAAGAATGGACACTGCTGAATATCTCTGCATGGTACTGTCGGGTTTAGTATGAACACATTATATTTCTTATTATTCTTTTTCTTATTCTCCCTTATGTTGCTGAAACACTTAAAACTCCCAGTAAAAGTGATATTTGACTATGCTGACTTGTATACAAACAAGACAGTCCCTGTTCACAAGGAATTCTTCTGTAACTTCTCTCTCTCCATGTTACAATTTATTCCTATGCCTACTGAGTTTCAAGTCAGTGACACTTCTCTTCTATTAATATCCCAAGTCTTGCTTGAATATTTATTCAGTTGCATTTAATTCTTTATGTGGAAGTTGCTGTTTGCAAATTTTAAAGGTGCTTTCATGTATTAATATAAATCTCTATAACGTGTATTGCTTACAACCTGTTTGAGGAAGAGACCAGGATACAATAGTTAGAAACAGCAATAGTGTGGAAGGAGAAAAAAGAAAATAAAATAATAAAAAAAAGAGACTTATTTTGCAACATTTCTGATGCAAACAAATCAGGAACCACAGATTCTTCTAAAGAAAGCATGCTGTTGTTAGGCAAGCTTCTGCTTTGTTTCTGAAACTTGCATCTACTCACTAACGCACAATTCTCACTAGAGAACAGAACAGAAAAGAAAGTTTTCTTTAATTCTTTTCTGTCTCTGAAAAGAAAAAGCACAGAGAGGCAGACTCGCAAAATCTGAGAGAACAGGAAGTGACAAAGCAAGTAAAACATGTTTCCATAAGGCATCTAGATATGATAAACATGAACAATCCTTAATGATCATAATATATACATTCTAAGAACAGCATTCTCGGGTAAGTCCTAGTTTATTCTTGCTTATGTTGTATTTTGAGAAAACTTCTGCATGTGACACATAGATGGAAGTTAAGTGGGAAATCTGTTCCCCTGTAGGGTTTTTTTAAAGTAATTTTTATAGGAGCTTTTTAAGTTCTACTGAACTCTGTGATTTTCTCTCTATTAACTTTCTTCACAACATCAAAATATTTATAGCATGTGTTTTACAGGGTGTAAGATCCATCCAATAAACACTAAAATGTCTTTCAAAGTATACATGGAATAATATTTTTTCACACATTTTCAGAAATGTATAAATCAGTCTAAAAGAATTATTGTTTGTGTAACTGCTTCTCCTCCACACGAGATTCCGTTAAGGTTTTGTCCTCAGTGTTAGTCATATTTATTTTCAGGAATGCCACAGAAACCACAACTTTCAATTACATTTGCTTTCAAACATGTAAAAGAAACAGATGTTAAAGCAATTAACAAAATTATGACATTCATAGTTCCCTGAAAGTTAGTTCCTGCAGTTTCTCAGTGCAAGAGGCTAGGCTGACAAAAGCAATGAGCACAAATCAAGCTGCTCACTTCTCACTCCAGAGAAAGTCACATGAAGAAGCAGCCTATTTTTCCAAAGTCATTGTTTTCATCCTTCCTTCCCATCTATTTCTCGTTCAGTGTACCAGCTACTTGTATTCAAAGAGCTCTGATATCAAAACCTCTACTTGACTTAGCAGAGCTCTGAACAGGCCTGAACTGTTGTAAGGTGGGAGCTTGTGAAAACTGTGTTTTGTTCTCCCCTGGTGCCCTCTCAATAATGTTTGCCAAGATGCATAAAAAACAGAGGTTCTTTTTGCACAGGGAAGTGAGCCTGTGTAGAGTGCCACTACCAGAACAATCTGCCAAAGTTCAGGGCAGGCTGGCAGGGTTTACCTCCTAGGGTGTGATGAGAGATGAGAATTAAATGCTTTTATTTGCTTTGGTTTTTCTGCTTTCCTTGTGTTAAGGGGAAAAAAATAAGAAAAAAAGAAAGTTCAAGACTTTTCACCGAGTGAATTGCATTGTGAATGTGGTGAATGTGTGTTGGGGGATGAAGGGGGGAGAGATGAAATAGTGGTAAGAACCTTCAGTTTTACATCCTTGAAGTAAGAAAACAGTAGTGAGAAGGAACACCAAGCACTAGTTTCTCATATTATAATGCAAGATTACTTTTCAGTAAAAAGATTGTATTTCACAAATTGAAAAAAGATTGTAACATATAGTTCTTCTCTGTAGTCCTAAACAATGCATATTTAGCAACAACCTTTCCATCTTTGGAGACTATTTGAAGTGCATTATTTCCTTGTGGAGATACAGCTACTCCTTGAAGAACACTTGGTTATTACACTCAAAAGTTTTCACACGTGAAGGAGGCCACCAGAGCACCCTGGGCATATGCATTTTAAAACGGTCTTCAAAGTTGTTGGTTTTTTTTTCATGTCATATTAGAACATGGTCATTTCCTTGTTATAATTGCAAATGCACTTCCTTTTATTCATGCAGAGAGCCCAAAAAGGGTCAATTCATTTCTGTGACTCTGGAGAGCCTCTCTAAATAGAAACTGGTATAAATTTACCCTTTTTTAAGGATTAATAGAGCCATTCATTAAATATCTGTGTACTAAAAGTTTACAACACGTGAAACAAAGGCTATGTAGGATAGATGTCTGCCTTGACCACAGCAGGCAGAACGACCCCAGCACTCAGGTGAGTGGCTGCTGTACAGACCTGTTCAAGTAAGAGGTTGAGGGCAGCCTACATCTGACTCTGCCATGCATTTCCTTTAGGGTTTTGGCATGCCATTTAATGTGCCCACTGTTCAGTTTCTTTTGCTTGAGCTACGTTGCCTTGGCACCCCTGGCGTGGCTGGCTAAAACTTTCCAGACAGGAATGAATGTGCATACTTGGATTGCCCATGTACAGCAAATCTAATATGTCCAGTCAAAGTTGGGTCTACCTGACCCAGAGAGGAGAGGGGCAACACACGTGATGTTTAGCAGAAGCACTGGCATCTTGCATGGGTGCTGGACAGTAGTCCAGGTCATGTCTTGCATGTAGACTTGCCCCATAGTGCCCATAGCAGGTAGGCTTGCCCCACAGTGAGCAAAATACCTCTTGAAGAAACTTGTTCCTTGCTCCCACTCTGGCAGCAGGGCTGTGGTGGGGACATATGTTATTTCCCAGTCCCTGGCACCTTCTGCTGGCTTGGACATGCCAAAGTGATGAACAAACATTCAAGAACTTCAAATGCCTTCCAGACAATGTTCTGTAATGGGAGGAGAACATGTCTGGGGAAACCCAGATTATGAGAATAATCTTATTCTTAGATGAATGCTTCAGAGAAATAAATGACATCTTGCACCAGGTGAATGAACCCTAGATGAGTAGAAGTAAACAGCCTGGCAATCAGTTGCTTGATATCAACAGAGATTCTTTCTATGTTTAAATATGTAAAGATAAATTCTGCATTTTTCTGCACATTTTCAGACAAAGACTTTGTAGGTTGGTGTTTTTTTTCTTTCTTAGCTATGAGTTCATATATTCATATATTAAAATTCCCCCATGACCACTAAAATATTGGCTTGTCAAGCTTTGAAAGAGGTGTTCCCCATCCCATGGAACATTTTTTTGTTTTTAATTGAAAGAAAAATAAGCTTTCCAAAATACATCTGTATGTAATATTCTTAATAAAGAGTAACTGAAAGAAAGCATCTGCTGCATTCTTCTGAATCCAGGACTTGTAAAGAAAAAAAGTATTAGCAGAGATATGTTTGCTTATTTTCTTATCTTCCAGAATAAAAGGAATTTTTCCTTCTGCCCACTATCAGCATACAAAATAATATTTATACTTGAAAGTGTGATCACAGGAAATGTTACTCAAGGATAAACACTGTTTAGTGGGTGAGAGAAATTGGGATATTTTGTTTCTGTCAAAGTTAGCCATCTGTATGTAGGTTATGCCATCTGTAAGACAGTGTCATTATCTACCTTTCTGGTGCCTGGGCTGTTGATTTTTTTCCCTGGTAAATTGCTATCATATTAAAATTCTCCAAGCCAGTAGGAAAATTTGCCATGTGCTTGTCTATTGAGCACTTAAAGTATTGAAAAAAGTCATTTAAAAATCATGACAATTCAGAATGATACTGGGGGACAGTGGAACATCTCCCTTAGGAGGAAAGGCTGAGGGAGCTGGGCCTCTTTAGCTTGGAGAAGAAGAGATTGAGGGGTGACCTCATTAATGTTGATAAATATGGAAAGGGTGAGTGTCAGGAGGGTGGAGCCAGGCTCTGCTCAGGGATGTCCAGTGACAGGACAAGGGACAACGGGTGCAAGCTGCAACACGGGAGGTTCCACATAAATATGAGAAAAAAACTTCTTCATGGTGAGGGTAACACTGGAATGGGCTCCCCAGAGGGGTTCTGGGGTTTCCTTCTCCAGAGGCATTCAAAACACACCTGGAAGCATCCTGTGTGACCTTATCTAGGAGGTCCTGCTCCAACAGGGGGATTGGACGAGATGATCTTTTGAGGTCCCTTCCAACCCCTAACATTCTGTGATACTGTGACAAGTGCTAGTGTCTTTTCTCAGCCAGTTCAAGACATTTTCTCTACTCTCATTTCTGCTACCATTTTCACAGACTCACAGAACGGTTGAGGTTGGAAGGGACCAAACTCAGCAGGACATCAGATAGAAGTGTAAGCCTCCTTCTGACCTGGCCAAGGACATATTGGCACATTCTCTCCCGAAAGGTGAGCTGCTTTCTGCCCTATTCACTGACCTGTGTTCTTCCTTGGAAAGCAAATAACTAGCAGTGAGCCTTTTGCTGGAGGATTATCTTTTCATTTAATGGCAAGCCAAAGAAGCAGCTCAGCACCTGTTTGTGTTTCATCTTTTCCCTTTCTCCACTTCCTTCCAGTGAATATCAAAGAATATGAAATAAACTGCATTAGAAAAAATTACAGGCCAGTTTATAATCACCTATTAAAGCATCCTAAAATATCAGGAAAGTAATAATTATCCTTTCCATTATCACTGTCATCTCTATTCAAACGCAGGCACTGCAAATATGCACTATAAGCAGGTAGAAAGTAACTACCTGAAGGCAGGTGCATTGTTTGAGAGGAGATCACAGGCAGGTGGTGACATGGCAGAATTCCCTTTTCTATACTCTGGAATAAAATCAGGAGCATCAAGAATCTCCAAAACATTCCCCCCTCAGTGTGTTAGAGCCTACACTCATTACCTCCCTCAGTCCCAGGACTTGAAGGGGAATTTGGCAAGGTCCTGTAGGGTGACACACCATTGCTCTCTCAGATCATTGTTTAAATCCCCACTGTTTTCCCAGAGACTCCAGTAGGTTACTGCCAGGGCTTCTCATGTGTTTGTGTGTTTATCATTCCTCTGGTTCTGCAGATGAGGAGCTTCAGAACTGAGAAATTGAATGAACTGACCAAAGCAATTAATAAATTGGTGCCAGACTCAAAAATTAAATCCAGATGAGCCCATGAGGCAATAAATCACAGATTATTTTGGCATGTAAAAACCCTTTTTTAAATGCTGGGAAAGCACTTGCCGTGGCTCAACAACAAAAAAAAAAAGATAAGCCTTTATTCATTTGTAATCAAAGCCATAGTACATAGGACACTCTGGAATCAACACTGGGTACAAGAAAATGTTTGGAAAATCTCAGATTTCCCAGGAATTTATCTAATGGCTGCAGGGATATCTTGTCATTGCTTAACAGTCTACTGATGGTAATTTTCCTCACCCTTTTTTTCCAGCATGGTCAATCAGGTCTAATTTGTCTATTTTGTTTGTACAATTTTATTTGTACAAATAAAAGACTATGAAGCTCAAGACAGCACAGTTTACAGACTGAAAACAGGAGATTAATTGATCATTCTCAGGTTTTCCCCAGTGTGTTGGGTAGGTCTTTCTTTACTCCCATCCACTCCCCTCCTCCCCTTTCCTTTACTGCTGATTTCAATCAGAGAGAAAGGAAGTGACTGTTTTCCATAGACAATGTTGACATTTGGCGAAAAAATAAGGGGTGGGGGAGTGAAAGGTGCACAGAAAAAAAAATAATATTACTGATAAGTTCCTTTGTATCTTTGCCAAATGCTGCACAAGTGTGGGAATGGACGGAGCTGGCAGTTACTTTCCCTAAGCCGGAAATACCATCTTTAATAAATTCAGTTAAAGGACTTCATGGACACATAAATCTCTTTCTACATGTGTGACAGCAGTAGTGTAATGTCAGAAGAGATCTTAGAGCATTCAGCAGAGATCCGAGGTCAGCCTGTTTGCTGTCTTTTCCCTTGTGCCTTTCTGGCACTTGATACAAAACTGAGATATTTATACTTAAATGAGTATTGCTAATGCAGGATATTGAGGTCATCAGCATGAGAACAGAATGACAATAGTCGTGTAAAAAATTATACAAGCTTTTTTAAGATGCTATATTTAATTGCACTGAGACTCCCTCTGCCTTCATTCTAGCTCCCAAAGCCAACATTTTATTTGGTTATGTGTAATCCACCCTTTAAGTGCTGAGCACTTCCAAGGCTCAAAATCTGCTTGAACTGATCTCAGAAAATGATTACTGTTATTAGTTTCTAGGGCTTTGGAAATTTACTAGGACTTAATAATTAAATTAAATAATGAACTACTGGTTCTAATAAATGTATTAAACCCTTTCTTTGGTGAGCACAGTCATTTTTCTGCCACATCTTCTGTGAAGACATATATCCTGTAGCCACGCTTGCTTCTGATGGAACCAAATGACTCCATTCTGCCATCATCTGTGCTCCTGAATCACTACTGAAGGTGCCTGGGCTCTTCCTAAAATTGTCTTGTCCCTGGTTAGTTTATAGTCTAAGGTCATTTCCCTGCGCTGTACACATATGTTCATCTGCAACCTCTAGATCCTAAGTGTTTTTTCCCAACACTGACACATGTTTTCATTTGTAGAACATAAGCCTTGCTCTACTAGGACCCTTATACATGTTTTTGTCTCCTCTGCAAGATTGTTGTGGATCCTTTTCTCAAAATGTTCCAGTCTGAGAGCCTCTCAAAGCCCAGCCCCACTACCTCTCTTTTCATAAATGCAAAGATGTTTGACTAGATCATAGTTACTGATCTTTCATATATCTCCATAACTGACTAGAAGACACCTTCCTATTTTAAAAATCTCCTGTGAATCTGAGGCACCCTAAAGGATCTCAACATAATTTTCTTTTTCTTATGTTTCTCATCCCTTTTATTTAATATTCAAGTAATGATGTCAGCAAATTGCTGGAACAGATAAACAGATTGTCTTTATACATTTTGTTATTTGGATACAGCACGACCTCTCCTCTCAGCAGTCCCCACTCCAACCTTAATCCTCAGCTAAAGACAGGGTCCCTCCCCAGTTTTTGTCACACTTTTCATTAATTTGTACTTTCTTTGAAATATTTTTCTTTTTGCTCAAATAATTTGGGATAGACTTTTAACTTGGTTCATTTATTAAGTGTGGGAGGTTGAAAACAAAAGTGCAAACACAGTTTAAAAATTATTTTTAATGAAAAAAGTGCATCCTGCAAATGTAATTTCCATCTGCTTATACTGAAGTGACTGCTTAGTTTAGTGGTCTAAATCACAAATGGCTTTAAATAATGAGTAATTTTAAGTCTCTTAGGTAATGTTCCAAAAATCTGTCATGAAAGAATGATTACACCACAGAGAGTCTCTAAATATTATTTTTAAGTGAGTTGAAATCTCAGTATGATATTACCTAAGTACAGTATTTATTTCAGAGGTTTTCCAAAGTGGCCACTCAGTAACAGTGACAACAGAAACCCCAAAATCTATGACACTGAACAATTCAGCCATTATGAAGCAATACTGTTCCATGATAAATAATAATGAATGTGTTGTTTCCCCTTCAGGAAAGATTTGGTAGACTTGTCTTCAACATACCTTTTTATTTCCTGACCAAGACAGCGTAAGAAACAATTAACATTTTTTGTAAAAAAAATAAATTGCAGAAATAAACTCATCTTTATTTTGAATGTTGTGAGTGGGGAGAAAGTTGAGGAGACGGAGATGGGAAAATAAATTAGTTCTGCTTGTAAATTATATTCTTAGGTCTTTTCCAGCAGTCACTTCTTGGTTTTGCAGCAAATGCCTCTAATATTTTCCAATTCAGAGTGCTCCCTTGCTGTGAGCCTTCTTGCTATGAGGCCACCTGGGATCAAAGCTGCTCTCCCCCTCCTGTGGTCTCAACTAACTCCATTAGCTCTAATTACAAACACTTCTGTTATACCAACCAGATTTTATGGCTTCCAATGAGTGGGCCTCATAGAGCAGGAGACAGCCCACATGGTACTACTGACAGTTCCTTCTTCAGCATTATTGCTTGCCATACATTAACCTCATTCTTGGCTAGCTCTGAGCTAGAGTCACTTCATTTTTTACCTTGTGTAATCAAAAAGATGTTTATATTCTTTCTTGAAGTACATGATTACAGAAAGGAATTAACTGAGGAAAACACTTTATAGGATTTAATTTTTCATATGTACTATGAGGCCCAGAAGGGGCCTTATAGTTTTTATTAATGCCTTTAAAAACATCTTCTTAATATATAATGCTACAAAACAAAACTGTGTCATTCTATGGATGTAACACACAAAGAAACATGCATCACTTGTCCTCAGCTTGTTTCTTGATGTCAACATTTTTCAGACTGTTCCTTGAAGCTTCAGTAAAATGGAAGAGGGAAATGCTCAGTTTAATTTAACAATCATTGCATGTGAAACACCGGGTGTTGTAGAAGAATCTACCCAAAAGGAGATAAATAGTACATTTTTGTATTTATATGTTAACTGTTGCAGGTGGAAATTGCCTTCCAGGGACCACAGCAAGGGAAGCCTAACAGTTTCTGGAGAAGCAGAACCAAACACACCTTATGGCTGAAGAAGCCTCCTCAGTCCCTGCTACTGCAAGAGCTTAATTAAATTTTTTGGTAGTTAAACAGCCTTGACATACTGCCTGTCCACAGCTGCCTATGGAAATGCTGTCATCATTTCTCCAGCCCATTGTAGTACACTTCTTTTTCACCTTCAAGAAGTCCATTCACACTCAACCTTTCCCTGAGTCTGCTCCACACATCTGCATTTGCCTAGAAGTCCATGAAAGCAACAAGTATCTCTTGCTTTAGCTCTCTGCCCAAGAAATTCTGGAGGCATTTTTAGTGACTTCTGCTGATCTGTAGGGCCAGCTGGAGTGAGTCTCTCCATGGCTGAGCACAGACAAAAATGTTTTCCCCCATACAGAGAGAATTGCTACTACAGCTGAAGTCTTTACCGCACTGAGGGTAAGTGAGGACATCACTGCAGAACAGAAAGAATCACACTGAAAATGGATTGAAAATGAAACCGTGCAACAGGAAAATTAAAATGGAACTCCCTTCGTTTCAGCCACCCAGAAGTTACACATCTAGCTGAAATTATCTAGGCTTCTCCCACAGTTGGTACAAAAATATAGGCACTTCTGAGATGGATCATCGCATCCACCTTACACATCTGTTTTTAGATTCTGATAAACTGATTTTTGGAAATGTCTTTTTTACTCTGATTCTTTGTTGTTGTTTTGAAATGTAGGTGATTATAGAAAGAACCATGTTGTAATTTCTTTAAAGCATTCAACTGTTCATTTTTCAAAAGGCCTTTTTTTATGATTCCATCTAACAGGATTCCTGTTTTGTGATAACTTGCCCAAGATTAGCAAGCTTTTCCTCCTCTACCTACAAATATTAAAACTCAGAATAGTCAGTGATTCCAAAATGTCAAGATGGAAAAATTTTACATAATGCACATATATATCCTGTAACATCATGGTTGACAAGGAAGGAAATTGTCATTGCTGGTGTTTCTCAAAAAGTTATTTCTTGTTTTTAGTCAAAAGCAGATGAAACTGCTACCACAGTAGGAGATGGATTTCAGTAGTTATTTGTCAAAATAGGTGCCTATATTCAGATTAGTCACAATAGCCTCTTAACTAACCAAAGCTGTAGCAAAGCTGTTACAGAGTTCAAGATGTAATCTGGCCCTGCTGGCTCTCTCAAATCTATGTCCTCTTTACTAGAGAGAAAGTAACCAAGAGAGAATATTTTATCAGATAAGTGCCTCAGGAGCAATAAAATATGTTATCATTACCCTTTCAGGGAAAGAGAAAAGAACCAAAGCCCCTTAGTTAATCTCTGTTTTTAAATCTAAAGATGTGAAACATTTCTTCTTACTGTTATTCTTACTCAGACAAATTCTGGCTGCAGAAGTTTGGAGTTTATCTGAGAAAAGACAGCATTAAATTTACGTCCAGACCACAGCCTGGCTTCCAGCCATACAGGAAAGTAGAGAATCATAAACTGTCCCCTTAATCCCTAGGCATCTCAGGTTTAAACTCAAGAGAAATAATTTCCAGAGTGTAACTACTTCCCATCTGTGTGTTTGCCAGGACTGGGACTGATAGGATAAATAATCCCATTCTCCCTCCTAAATTCCTCCAGAACACATCAACCAATGTGTGTGCATTGACTCAGCAAAGAGATGTTTGAAACACAGACCCTGTGTCATATATTTCCCCATTAAAAGTAAAGTGGTCACTAAGAGAATGCCAGTCTGCCTCCACAGTTGCTCTCAGGGAAGTGTGACAGAATGCATTCACATCAATTAGTATTTCAGGGTTTAATTTTTAGTATTAGTAATTTATTGCAATTGTTCTCTATCTTGAGATGTGCAAGAGTTTTACCCACACTCAAGGGAGGGCTTATCCTAAAGTCTCCTTTCAGCCTTTACCCCTGCTGCCTGTCAGGAGGTTAGTTTGGAAGGGGCAAAGGCATTCCTGGATTGTTCTCAAAGCCCCAGTAAACTGATGTACGGATTCTGAGACTGAGATAGTGATAAGTCTCACAAACTGCAAAGTTATTCCCCTTCATCATCTTGTCCACTGCATTTTTTAAAACATATAAACTTCTCTCAGCCTTTGACTCCATGGCAATGACTTCCACAGCTTCCCAGCAATAGGGTAAGGACTTGCATTTTTGTATGTATTTTGAACTTGCCAGTTGCTCTGTAATGAATGACCACTAGCTCACAAAGCAGAGAAGGCAAAACTTGATCTCCATTCACCCTCTCAGTGCCATTCATGATTTTGTAGGCCTCTGTCATACTTGAGCCTCAGCTTGTTCTCTCCATGTTGAAGAGCTTATTTACTCAATCCTTGCACAGAAAGCATTGCTCACCCTTGGTGACCTTGTCTGAATTTCTCTAAGGATCTTTCCCAGGGAGTAATTATGAAAATTAAACCTTGCTCTGAAGCACTCCCCAGAGGGACCTTCTTTCTTTCTCCATTGGCAACATCAAAACCCTAAGGATACCAAGGGCCCCACTTTTGCACCTGAGTTAAGCACTGGGAAAACTCTTCCACCTTGCTTTCAAGTTAATAATTTTCTTGTTTGTAACCATAAAATATAGTGTAACATCCTGGGATTTTTAAGGAATAGAAGTATTATTCTTGCCTTGTGTGAGAAAGAAATCATTAAGGTAAAGATCCAATAGGATGTGTCTTTCACAAAGAAATGGAACCATTGTATATGAGGGGAAAGTCCTTGCAGAACTTTTACACAAATTTTTAACATTACTAAGTTTGTCCACAGACTGGATGGATTGTGAATTCCATGCAAACTGAACTGTGTGGTGGCTGCAGTTAGCTACAACAGGGCCTCTTCCTAAGTCCTACTTACATGAAGCTTTCTGAGCATTTGGTATTCACTTTCTCAAACTAAGCCTGTGTGTTTCAGTGTGACCAAAGTAGGAAAATTTATTGACATTTTGCTGAATTGTTCCCAGCCATAATGTTAGTGATTTTTAATGTACAATAACGAGAATGAAATCTGGTAAAGAAATTAGAAGTTAGGCTAAGAACACAGGAAAGTTTCCTTATTGTACTTATTGTTGCATTCTCAAAATAACCTCAAAAATTATCCTGACAGTTGAAGCATAGAAAAGTGTAAAAAATTGCATATACATGTAAAATGGCAAGCCTAACTCTGGAGGTGAGGCCCATCTGAACAGTGGCCAAGTATTGTCTCTGTCCCCCTTTCTTCCCTCATGCAAACTCCCATTATATTTTCACTCACTTTGTAATTCGAGCTATGACTTGATCTACTTGCATGTGCTGTGCTGGTGAACATTAATTTTACCCCAAAGAAAGAGCTGCCATCATTTTTCATTTAGATAGGAAGAAAGAATATTCCATTTTGTAGCAATCATCTTGGTATGTTGTGTGTTTGTCTGAAAAGTTTCCAGAAAGCACAGATAAATGGTGTGATATTTGAAAAACAGGGCACCATATATTTTGGATAGTGTCTAGGAAAGTCTGCAGGATGTCCCAGACTGGCTCTGTCTGTGAGGTCTGAGACAGTCTGACAGAGCAGATCTGTTACTTATCCAACAGGGAGCCACTTGTTTCTCCCTCTCATTTTTGAAGGAGGAATTGAAACAATATGCCACCAGGAACAGGAACTCCAGACAAACTCCAGATTAGAGTGGGCCTGATGCAGCAAGGAGTTGCAGCAAGAGCTTTGCTTGGAACACTTGAGTAGCTCCATTGCTAGTGTTCATGTACCTTGCTCAATGTCCAAGCACTATATTAGCAGGTCAGGATGTATTTAAAGGATTAGGAACAATAGGAATACTCTTTTACCAAATGGAAGGAGGTTTTCTGAACTAAAGGAAATCTACATGGGATTCCTTGTCTCCTACTTATTTTACTGAAGCATAGGCTATGATTCATCTTCTCATCCTTTTCCCTTCCATTTCCAGCTTTGTGATGAGTGAGGCAAGGGTATGCTTCATGCTGGAGGTTGCTTCATGATCTTGGTGAAATGGCAGCAGCAGGAGTAGAAGAATATAGTCGTATACTAGAATACTCTTACACTTTGCTCCATATCTCTTAGGTGGTATTATCATTTTATTCTGAAGCTGGGAGGAGATTTTCCTCAGAGTCATAATTTATAAATGGCTTTTGTTTTCCTTCTGTGTTGTTGGGACACACACACATACACACAATGACTTTAAGTTAATTTAAAACTTCAGTTCAAATGGTAGATGAAGTTTCATTTGAAATGCCTAGAATTTCTTAGACTTTTTGTGACTGAGACTAGAAAATGACTTTAGATGGTAAGAACGGACAGCTCTGGGGCCCATGAAGTACAAAGCCATCCTTATCTGTTCCCCTTTCTGCAAAGAGGAAAGGATTTAAATGTTCCTAGATAGCAGAATTTTTCATGGGACTGTTTTTATTAGTTTGAGACTAATTCTTCCATCATTTAATAGCTTTAGAAAGTCTGCGGCCTTTGTTTTTAAATATACTATGACAAACCTGCCTGCCTGAGTCTAGAATTGGGAATGGAAAAATCTTCACTGACTTTTGAGAGATCCTGAATGCCTCAAAGGGACTAAACTTTTCACTTTCAGTTGTCTAAATGCTATTAGAATTAATACATTGCTTTTTTTCCACGGTGTTAATGAAAAATAAATAGTCAGGAAATATGCATTTTCTCTGAAAATAACTGCAAATATAATCCAACTTGACCATAAATTGTGTGTTGTTACGATAGGTAAAGAAAAAAACTGAGGCCATTGAGAAAAATACTGAGACTTAAAAGAGTTCCTAGAAATGTTTAGAATTGTTTTTCATTTACCCAGTAAAGCATTTATTAACTAAAAACTTTGTCCTGTATGAATTAGTCACATCAACCATCTAACATCCATCTCATTAATTTGATAAAATAATCATATTCATTTTTCATAATTAATTTCCCAGAATACGCAGGAGTCTTAATCAATGTTGTTCATCACTGAAGTGCTGGAATGACTGGAAGTTTGGTGGTCCTGGACTGATTCTGCAATGCAGATATTTCAGCTGGTTCCAATTTCTGTTGTATAACACCTAAGGACTATTAAATATTGCTCATTTTGGCTTCACTGAATGTTTAGCCAGTGTCAATATGATGATAGCCAGCTCTAGAGAAGACACTTTGCATTACTTAATTCTACTGTAAATATACAGTCACTCCTATCTTACTCACTGACTCTTTGAAATCAGCAGCTGGATGAAAAGCAGCTGTATAAGACCGATTCAAACTAAACTGTAGTGATAACTGTAGAAGGACAGCAGCAGCCTAGGTAATCTTGTCTCTTCTCCAATGTCCTCTGCCATAAAAGCCATTGTCCTCAGAGTGCTAAACTGCCATTTGTTCTATTTTGGCTTTGATTTTGGAAGTTTGATGCTTGGAAAAAATAGTAGACCGCCACCATCAGCACAAAACCCCATTACCCCAATACAGTTTTAGTCACAAAGGAGAAGCATCTAAACATGCAGGATATTCATGGTTGGTTACCTCAATATTTTTAGCTCTGGGAACATGTTTCATGCCCCAGCCTGTACACACACAATCACACACATGCATACATACACTGGATTATTGGGAACAATTTTGTGATGCCAGTGAAGTCTCCACAGGCTTTTCATAGGCTTTGAAATCTCTTGTTCTAAGAGCTACAAGTGCTTGAAAATCTTAACTCCTTTCTGATTCAAATTAAAAGCTAGTTTCTTCAACCGTATTGCTCAACAGTAAATTGTTCACAGGAAACTACAGATACTCAGACTACATGCTAATCAAACTGTTTCTCTTGGGACAAACTAGGAAATAAAAAAGCAAAAGCTTGTGAAATATTCTACTGTTAGAGTGCTGGAGGCAGTATAAGAAAGTAAAAAGACATTGTTTGTATTTTTGAATGCATTTAGTGGCATCTACAGTGCTCTGTATCTTCCAAAGTCTGTTGTTATTTCACTTTGAAAATTGTGATTTAAAGGTTTCCAATACCTGTCTAATTTTATGATTGTGTATAACCGGATTTCCATAGGTTTCATCCTCAGCACCCATTTTTGTAAATAAAAGGTCTTAGGAATGAGATAAAGTGTTTTTTGGAGAATGGAAAGAGAACACTCTATTAGACTAAGAAAATACAAGCACAAAGGTTATTTCTGGCCCTTCTATTAGGCACTGCTAGGTGGTTTCATATCTTTTCTCCTAACTTAGAATTTCAGGCATGTATATGTCTTGCTGGGAAGTAGTTAGTCTACCCTGAAATAAAAGGATTCATCATGTAGTGTTTACTCTTTGATAGTGAAATTTGTTTGGCTATTTTCAAAAATAATAAAATAGTTGTGGTTTGTTTTTTTTTTTATCCATAAACAAAGAAAACATCATGACAACATCTTAAGTATAATGACGTGACTTAAAAGTTGGCTTACTTTGAGACAGATGACATTCCAAGGTCCCGTCCAACCTAAAGCCAAGCCAAGGTGATTTTCTCCATTAGTAGAAAAATTATGTACCCTAACTGATCTATTTATTCAAATATGTAGACTCACAGAATCACAGGAAGAGATTAAGGTATATAAATTCTGTAAAGGGTTAACAGAGAATTTCACCCATGAGACTTTTCTGCCTTTTCACCTGTGGTAAAGCCACCTAGGTGGCTTTCTAGTTGGTACTTAAAAAGGGAGGTAAAGTAGTTTCTTGAGTTTTTTTGTAAGTCTGGGAGGTGTTAAAACATTATTTAGATTATGTGAAATAAGACTATTTTCTCCATACAGCTAAATAAAGCTCATGCTTGCTACAAATATTCCAGTTATAACTTCTAATAACATGTGCGTTTATTTGGAAGGGGAAGGCTGGTTGAAGAACAGAATAGGAATAAGCAAGTTGGTTTATTTTTATATAAAGTTGTAAAAAGGAGGACCCTGGGAACCACCGACCTGTCAACCTCATCTCTGTGCCTGGGAAGACCATGGAGCAGATTTTCCTAGAAGGCCTGGTAAGGCACACGGAGGACAAGGAGGTGATCAAGGACACCTAGAGTGGCTTCACTAAGGGCAAATCCTGACAGACAAACCTAGTGGCTTTCTGC